>CAIGRB010159425.1:26747-38927 GCA_903798255.1 Fraxinus quadrangulata
TACATATAAAGGTTTGGGACTTCGGCCGCAAAAATTAAAGGTTTGGGTGTATTCTGCAACAAAATGAAAGGTTTGGGACCGCGGCTGCAATTTTCCCTTAAATAAATTAAGAAGAGATTTGACCTACAAAAAGAAGAAAAGTGACTCATTTAGATGTGTAGATATAGGATTTTAAAGAAATTCCATTAACATAAATGTCTCAACAAGAAAAATGTAAAAATATCACTACTATTTTTAATTTTTAAGATAAAAATATCAAATTTAGAGGGTCTCTATACTTCTTACAAAAGGGTGAAGTGTGTTTTGTTAATTGTGGCTCTGAGAATTCTTACATAGAATATGGTTAGACTTCTCTTTTCCTAAAAAAAATATGTTACTTGTATCTTACTAGTAGTACAACTTTCTTTGTTTCACATCAAATAGAACTATTTGCCTCTAATCTTATGCCCATACGAAAGGAACTCTCACTTTGAAGCAAGATGTATTTATCGTTTGGTCAGGCTTTGAGGTCTCATGGTTTGAACATGTACTCTCTTCTTTCGTTTTCTCCGTATCGAGATTTGATTGGTAAATACGGACTAAGTTCATGTTCGATTTAGTTAACTTTAATTATTTATTAGATTACTTTAATTGAATTTAACTTTGAGATAACACTTGCACACAATCAATTATATATGTATGCTCACATGACAAATTGAAAAATCCAAACTTTACCACCTCAAATACAAAGTAACAACACACAAAAAGTAAAGAGTTTATATAATTGTCTATATTAAGAATCCAATAATAGTAACACAACTTCGTTAACCTGAAATTTGATGTCACGACACACCAAATAAAAGATGTCACAATGTCCACCAAAATTTGCCACATAAAAGTTTTTAATGTGACTAAAAGAAATAAAAAATAATAATAATTCTTAAACAAACTTTCAATTCGACAAAGATTTTCTTAAATTTCTTTGTCTGCCACATTTGTCTGAATAATTGTTTTCATGACTTGTATAGCATAATTACCAGATCATGCGCATAAAATTAATCATTTGGCTAAAGAATGTTAAATCAGATTTGCACGTGAAGTGTTCTTCGATTTTCCATATAACTTTTTTCTGTACACATATCTATGGCATTAGTATTAACGCGATGCATTTGCACAAATAAAAAAAAAATTAATAATAATTATAAAAAAGAAAAAAGTTAAATAATAAAAAAACGAGTTTGATATTTTTCCTTTTTGTATTTGCATCGAGAAAAAAAGGAAATTAATTAAGAGTGGGCAAAAATTGGATAGTATTATGTGCATTTCAATTTTCAACTACTCACTAATTCAAGTAATTGGTGAAACTGGATGTGTAAATTGAGTAGATTCACTTCGAGATTGTTAAATAAGTGAGTTGTCTCACTATTTACTTGACCTGTTGAGCTGTCTTAATTCTCAAATTTGGGTTTTGAGGTCAAGTTATTAAAACGTGCTTTTAGTTACACGTTTTTGGTCACTTTGAGTGGGTTGTGATCAGCCGTACACAAGATGAATCCTGGCCTTTGATATGGATAGATATTATATTTGGCTTTTCATTCTTCTTCTTCTGTGTTGGTTCTAAAAACTTATTTTCTCTGAAAATCTGTAACTTCTGATCTTTATGTTGTAATCTCTATTCTTTTGGTAAGAATGAGAGTTGTTTAGTACAATTTTTGAGAGATTTCTGAGTGTACGGTTACTAATTTGTATATAGAGAGGCTAGAAAGAACATGAATAAATCTCTCCAATTTCTTCATACATTTCTGTATGATTTCTTTGTTGATTTTAGTGGTTTGGAGTAATATCTTTCGACATATGCCCAAAGGGTAATTATGTCAATAAAATGAACATTCGGGCCCTTTTAGGACAAAACAATTTTTGTGTTCTTGTGTTTTAAGTTTTTCTGCAATTTTTGAGTTTCTTAACATTTTGTATAAATTGGTTTGTTACGTTTTGGGACCAACAAGTGGTATCATAGCTTGTTTTGAAAACCCTAGTTTTTTTTTAAATGTCTTATAAATTGTAGATCTATTTTTTCTTTGAAATTTTTCGTAAGAAATTGGTTTTCAGAAATCTTTGGTTGTTGATCTACTCTCGATATTTTTGGGGTTAGATCTTTAAGAACTTTCGAGATCGTATGTTGTTTTTGAAATTAAAACTCTCTGTCTCTTCAAAACTTCTTAACTCGGTTTTGACTCGTTTAGATGTGTTGTTTACACTGAGTTCTAGGGATTTTGGTTTAACTTATTATTGAGTTTTGGTGGATTTTATAACTCGTATTAAATTTTGGTGAGTTGAGTTAACTCACTCTGATTCCTATTGAGTTCCTGACTTACTGCTAAGTGTTACTGAGTCACTGTGACTCATTGGGTTCCTATGCTTAATTGAGATTCTTGGTTCAACTTTGGTATTTTCTGATTGCTCCCTTCATTCTGAAATTTTGACATTTTCATATTCCGGTATCTTCTAAACTCTCCCTTAAATCTGTTTACTGTTCCCGTTAATTCTAAAATTGGTTATTAAGGTAAGTAATATGTCCCTTTGTCCAAGGTCTCCTGTGAGGATCTGAAAACCTGAGGGAGTAGTGGAATCCAAGGTTACCACTCCTTAAACTGTTTCAAATTGACAATTACATTCTTTAGCTGTAACATTTGTGATTATGTGAATTGCATGATAAGCAGGCACAATTGGTGACACCTGTCTTATTTTGTAATTCATATTTACTGTAATTTTACTGAACTGCTTGAATTAAGAATACAACGTGTGGTGTATAATTGTAATTTTGTGATCATACTTGTCAATGTGTCTACTACAAAAAAATTTGAAATTGAAACATGGAATGATACTAGAGATTTTAGTCTTTGGCACCAGAAAATGAGAGCACTGTTATTACAACAGAGATGTGCTGCTGCTCTTTATGGATCTTGGGCTGCTGAGATTAGTGCTTATAGGAGACAATAACTAGATGCAATTGCTTGGAATTACATCTTTCTTCACTTGTCTCATAGTGTGATTAGGAAAGTTGGTGAAACCACTAATACACAGACATTATGGGCTAAGTTAGGAACATTGTACCAAACTAAAACTATGCATAAGACACTAGAAATGATTTAGAATATGAGAGAGAAGATCTTACTATTGATATCATAATTTATGCCTTAAGGAATAAAAAACTTGAACTAAAAGTTGAGTTCAAAGATCCTAAAATTGGTGAAAAGTTAGACATAACAGAAAAACAAAACCAAAGCAAGAAGAATAATTTGTATAATTTCAATTTTTCTAACAAAGGTAAACCTCTGAAGCAGAAATTCAAAGATAGTAATAAAAATCAAGTGAAAACCAAGAATCAATTTAGGAAGTGTCGCTATTGTGGATAAATAGGACATTTAACAAAGGATTGTTTCAAGAAAATTTCTGATATGTAAGAAAGAAACAATTCAGATGGTTCTGCTGATATTGCTTGCAAAGAATGATCCTGATATTCGGGGTGTTGTTCTTGCTAGTACACTTAGAAGAGATCCAAATGAATGAGTCTTTGATTTTGGTTGCACTTTCCACATGTTCCCATTAAAAAAATGGTTTTCTGAATTTGTTGATTTCAATGGAGGACAAATTCAGATGGGAAATGACATGGGTTGTCAGGTTAAAGGAATTGGAAAATTAAAACTGTTGTTAAACAAAAATTATATACTTGAGTTAAACAATACCAAATACGTGCCTTAACTCAAAATAAATCTAATCTTTTTGTGAGAATTAGACGAAAGATACAATTTATTAATTCATAAAGATCTTATAAAAATGAATTATGATAATAAAAAAGTTATATCCTCTCCTAAGGTAAATGGAATTTACACTGTCAATGCTGGACCTTTAGTAGGTTACAGCTTTGTAACAATATATTCTACCTCTAATAAATCATTAATCTAACACAAAAGATTTGGCCACATTTCTAAAAATGGACTGATTTTCTTAAATAAACTTGGATGTTTTGGAAATGATAATATTGAAAAGCTAGATTTTTGTGAAGACTGTATAATTGGAATATAGAAAAGATTACCTTTCAAAACTAGAGTTCACAAATCCACTTCTATTCTGGATTGTTTAGATGTTGACCTATGGGGTTCAGTTTCTGTAAATACCTAAAGTGGATTTAAGTTCTATCTACTAATAGTAGATAATTTTTCAAGGAAAATATAGATTTTTCTTTTAAGAAAAAAATCTGACACTTTTCAAACATTCAAACAATGAAAATTGATGATTGAAAATCAAACAAACAAAAAAATCAAAGCAATTAGAACTCATAATAGACTTGAATTTTGTAATTTTGAATTTGATTATTTTTGTAAAGAAAATGGAATCTTAAGACATATAACCGTAACATACACTAGTCAACAAAATGGTGTTGCAAGAGAATGAACAGGGTCTTATCGAAAAAGGTCCGATGTATGCTGCATAGTTTTGATTTGTCAAAAATTTTCTTGGGAGAAGCCCTAAAAACTGCCACATATCTTATAAACGGAAGTCAATCTACTGCTATTGATTTTTACGTCCCTAAAAAACTGCGGTCAAGAAAGATACCAGACTATAGTAGACTTAAAATTTTTTACTGTACATCCTACTCTCATCAAAGTGAAGGTAAACTTGAACCTAGATCTTTAAAATGTGATTTTTTGGACTATGGAGAGGAAACTAAAGGTTACAGACTTTGGTTTAAAGGTCAAAATGAATTTAAGGTTATTATTAGCATAAATGTCATTTTTAATGAAAATGACATACCTTGTATTAACTCATCAGACTTGAAATCTAATGAAACTGCACCTATTAAAGAGACTATCTTGAAAAATCAAATTGAAAATGTTGAAAATCAAGATGATTTGATTGAGGTGGAGACTACTTATACTGAAATAAATCATGATCAAACTGAATCAGAAATTGAAACTGAATCTATTAACCCATCGCTTTCTAATTATCAGCTTACAAGAGATAAAAGAATAATGAATATAATACCTTCAACGAGATTTAGTAATGATGATTTTGTAACTCTATTTTCTGCATTAGACTCTTTAAATTTTGAACCTACTATTTTTGAGGAAGTTGTTAACTGTCCAGGTTCTAAGTTCTAGAAAGAATCCATGAATAAAGAAATAGATTCTTTAATTAAGTTCCTGTTTGATACACATTCTTTTAAAATACATTATTTCATAACTCATTTTCAACCACACATTCTTTAATAAAACAATATTTTTCATCACATCAATAACATTTTCTTAATTTAACCACACGTTTCTCATCATATCAATATTTAAAATATATTATTTCCTCAATATATCCATCAAACGCGCCTTAATAATAAAACATGGGTTTTAGTTAACAGGCCTAAAAAGAAAAAGGTTACTGTAAATGAATTTTAAAATCAAACAAGGAGATTCTAATACAGAAAATAAGAGATATAAAGCCAAATTAGTAGCAAAAGGTTTCACTCAAAAGGAATGAGTAGGCTACAATGAGATTTTTTCACCAATTGCAAAGTATACCTCTATCAGAATTTTGTTAGCCTTAACTGCACAATTTGACTGGGAATAATTAGAACAACTTGATGTTAAAACAACATTTCTTAATGTTGATCTTGATAAGGTGATATATATGAATCAACATATGGGTTATGAAGTTCAATAGAAATTTGAAAAGGTTTGCTTATTGAAAAAGTTTCTTTATAGGCTAAAACAAGCCTCCAGGCAAATAGTATATAAAATTTAATTCTTATGTGTAGACTTTGAGTTTTGTTAAGAGCAATTATGACTCATGGTTCTTCTACAAAGGATCAGGTGGATCTGAGTCCATTTACTTGTTATTATATATTGATGACATGTTACTTGCTTGCCATTATAGATCTGAGATAGATTTTGCTCAACCAAAACTGAAATTTGAATTTGAAATAAAGATTCGGTTCAAGCTAAAAGGATTTTAGGATTGAAAATAGAAAGTGATAGAAATAATTGCATTTTATTTTTGAAACAAGGTTCTTATGTAAAGAAAATATGCTTGAATGCAAACCTGTTTCTTTGCCCATTGCTATCACTTTAAAATGTCTAGTGATTAGTCACCTAAAACTGATGATGAATTGAGAAGAATGGAAAATGTTCCTTAGTAAATGTTGTAGGATCTATTATATACCTTGTAGGATCTATTATGTACCTTATGGTGTGCATCAGACCTGAGTTAACTCATTATATTAGCATTTTAAGTAGTTTTATGGCAAATCCAGGTGAAATACACTGGTTAGCTATAAAATAGATATTTAAATACTTAAAATGTTCTTTTGACTTATGGTTAATGTTTAAAAGAAGCAATGAAGGAATAACCCTTACAAGATAAACTGATTTTGATTTTGTTAGTGATCTAGATAGAAGAAGATCCATATCATCTTATATTTTTACTTTGTGTGATGAATGCATTAGTTGGAAATCTCAACTGTAAAAATTAGTGACTTTGTTTTCAGTTGAGGCTGAATATATTGCTACTTGTGGTGTTGTTAAAGAAAGTATTTGGTTAAGAGAACTTAAATAAAATTGATTTTATGAATAATTCTGTAATGATTATTAAAGTGCTATTCATATTAATAAAAATCTTGTATATCATGATAAAACAAAGAATGTGGATATAAAGTTTCACTTTATGAGAAACATGGTTGAAAAATGTTTGATCTCCTTAGTTATAATTCCTACAGAACACAATCCCTCTGATTTAGGAACCAAAATTTTGACTCTTAATAAAATTAGAAATCGCTTCAAGATTCTAAACATCACTTGAAGGTAGTGATCTAGTGATATTTAGAATATAAAGCTTTATTTATTGAAAATTGAACTAGCTTCAAAAAAAAATTTTTTTTTAGGTACTTAGAGTAAATAAAGTTGAGTGATGTCTAGATCCATTAGTTGATGCCAAGAAATAGTTCAACAAGGTGGAAATTGTTAAATAAGTGGGCCGCCTCACTATTTACTTAGCATGTTAAGTTGTCTTAAATCTCAAATTCGGGTTTCGAGGCCCAGTTATTAAACTGCGCTTTCAGTTACACGTTTTTGACTTCTTTAAGTGGGTTGTGACCGACCGTACACGTAGCTGAATCCTGGCCTTTGATATGGATAGATATTATACTTGAATTTTCATTCTTTTTCTACATTGGTTCTAAAAAGTTCTTTTTCTCTGAAAATCTGTAACTTCTAATCTTTGTGTTGTAATCTCTATTCTTTTGGTAAGAATGAGGATTGTTTAGCATAATCTTTGAGATATTTCTAAGTGTTTGGTTACTGATTTGTATATAGATAGGCTAGAAAGAACATGAAGAAATCTCTCTGATTTCTTCATACATTTCTATACGATTTCTTGGTTGATTTTAGTGGATTTGAAGCAATATCTCTTGGTAGATGCTCAACGAGTGATTAGGTCAATAGACTGAATATCCGCACCCTTTTAGGGCAAAACAATTCTTGTGTTCTAAGTTTTTCTACAATTTTTTAGTTTCTTAACGTTTTGTATAAACTGGTTTGTTACGTTTTGTGACCAACATAGATATTTTAGAGATTGGGAGGCTACTTACTTCAATTGAGGTGATAGAAAATCATCGAGTCATTATGATCGAGAGAATATTGTTTTGACTATTGCTACAGTCCAAAATTGTTTTTGAACTTCTCGATCATTATTGCTGTGTCTATATATTAATACACATCAAAATCTTTAAATACTCAAGAGGGTACAATAGTTGATAACATTTCGATATTGTCATGGCCACGAGGTGCACAGGTGGAGTTGGTGATGGTGGTTAGGGGCATTTATCTATCGTGCTTGTGAAGTGGCTCACATAGCTTGTCTGTCAAGATTATCCTTTTTATTGTAACATATTACATCTTCGAAAATTCGGGCGTACCACATTAGAGTGTACTTTTTTTTTAAAGCAGGATCAATCATTAACTCAAGATTCTTGCTACATTATTGGGTCAACTTGGACCGGAAAAAAAAAATATACATAATTCTTTATTAGACTAGACATGTCAATATCTTGTAACATCATATTGTAGACTTAAGCATGCATATGCATGATGCACCGGTCTATGCCAAAATCAAAATACATAGACATAAATTTTCCATTATCTTTATAAATAAACAAAAGCTAATTACAAATGTAAAATAAATAAATAAATAGGAATTTGGTTCTAAAATTAATTAGTATAAAATTTGGTCACATCACGACAATTAGAAAATTTAAATAAAAAAGGAAAAAAGATTATTATCAAAATGTAATAAAGTGGATAATATTTTTCTTCCATGATGACTAACAACTGAACCTTTTGGCCGTAATCTATTAAAGTGACAAGAACTAAATATGGTGATCGCAGAAGATAATGTCAAGAAGGCACATGGGATTATTGGACTTATATAGCTCTTGCATTAATGTATTAGGTCCCTGTTTAAATTGAAAAGCCTACTTGCTAGTTGAATTTCCCTATTGAGCTTGAGCTTGAGCTTGAGCTTGCTGTTGGATTAAATACTTTAATTCAAATATGTATTTTGTCTAGTCGTATCAACCCACGTCCAAAGATAGGGATAAAATCCGATAATTAGGGGCGGAGATAGGGGGCAATATTGGTGCTGTCCAAGTCCTTTTTTTTTTTTTTTTTAATCTTTTATATATTATCCTAGTGCAATTTTTTTTTTGTCCTCCCCTGACTTCGTCCCTGTCGATAATGAATCCATGAGGAAAAAAAGAAAAAACAGGGAAAGAAAAATGTTAGTAATGTTGAAAAGGCACAGGCCAGAATGATAGGGATTTGCATAATTCAGTTTGAACACTTTATCGATGATTAATTAAGTCGAGCAAATAGGTGAAAACAACCTTGTTTAGTATATTTTAGTTGAATTCTAATTGTACCCAACGCTGTCTGTTGTAGTCACTGCCTAACTGTTGCACTCTGTGAACTTTACTGAAGTTCTAATATTTTTTATTTTAAATTAATTGTAACGAAACTAACATTTCTTTTAATGTATAATAATAATGTATTACATTAGCTTCCTCTTGTGTAAGACAATTATTGCGAGATACGAATATATTTTTTAATTAATCTTGAAATATATAAATAAAGGAATAATTTATAGTCCGTGTCCCAAATTTTTAAAATTTTTGCAAGTTTTATCCAATTTGTAACAACAATGATCTCAAACTTTTCAAACTTGTGATTTCGATGGATCTCTAGATATTTTTCGTTCAAAAATCTTTTAGTTGACCAAAAGTAAGCATTTGATCGTAGTTTGACAATTTTTACAATGGATGAAATGGTCTTCTAACCTTTTATTAATTTAAAAAGGGTAATTTTCATTGAAAGTACCAAATTTCTAAAAATTTAACTACAGGAAAAATGATATTTTACAACTAATGTTTCAACGACCAAATCAATCTTATCATTAAAAACTATTTTCAACAACTAAAGGATATACTTGGTCGTGGAAAATGGATGGTGAACAATCGAATTTTGAATTAGTTGGAAATATGTTATAGCGACCAGAAAATTAGTTAATAATATATTTTCTACGACCAAATTAATATAAGTTGTGGTGCGTGGGCGCCAAATCAAGAAATCCCCACCAAAATATCTTTTGATATTCAACGACCAAATAATCGATTGTTGAAACAAAAATAATATAGTAAATATTCAACGATCATAATGTCTGGTCGTTAATATAGTAAAACAACAACTAATATTAGTCGTTGAAAGTTGATAACAAATGGTTACCATCTCAAATTTGGTGTCAAAAGCAGTTTTCGACATTCAACCACTATACTCTTCAGGGGCGGACCCAGCACCTGGCCAGCCCCCGCGGCCGCCCATGTTGGGTCTGCCGGGAGCTTGAAGTCATCGTGACGCCGAAGTCATCCGCCGGGAAAAAATGAAGAAGGCAGCCGGCCGGGGTGAATTTTCCTCCTTTCTTCTAATGTTTCAGTGTTTGGGTCGGTAACCGGTTGGGCCTTTTTTAAAAACAATAAGGCCAATTCATGGGCCAATTTGCAACCCATTATCCACACACAAACCAAACCCCTAAATTCAAATCCCCAATTCATTTCTTTAACCCAGACGGTAGAGAAGGGAATGAGGGAGACGACCGGGGCGATTGGCTGCGCTGCAGAGTTGCTGGTTGCTGCTGTGCCTGTGCGTTGCGTCTGTGAGTTGGTCGTCCTACGTCTCGACTCTTGGCCACTGGATTTCGCTGCTGCGGTGCTGCCTGCTATGTCTCTGTCGCGGCGTCGCTGTAGGATGTAGGTGAGGTGAGTTTCCGTTTTTTTTTTTTTTTTTTGTTCCTTTATGGAATATGATTATATGAATGTGTTGTGAATTTGTGAAATGTGAGCCTGTAGTAGATTATTAGTACTGTAAGGATTTTGAATTTTGTGAATTTGAAACTCGGAGATTTTGTGAATTCGAGAATATAAGAATATGAGGGATTTTGTTGCTGAATGTTAAGGTTTATGATTTATCCAAATTGGGAATTTGTGACTGTTAAGGTCTTCTCTCGTTCGTATCTTTTTTTTTAATTCTTCTTCTTCTCTTCCTCTTATTTCTTACTGTTATTTGTAATTCCGTTCAATTAATAGAGTTTATAGCTTGGGTTATTGATTCCCAGCTGGTTGTCTTCAATTACTGGTGTTAAATTGATTTAATCCTGTGATTTTGGGTTGAAGTTAAGCTCCAACCATAACAGTGACTATTTAATATAAGTAGACCGTGAAATTGTGAATCTGATATGCGTTAATGACAATGACAAATTGGATAATTTGTGAAATTGTGATTTATGAATTATGAGAAATGAGATTTTATGTTATTGAGTAATTTTTAATATTATTTAATTAAATATTAATAAATGATCCCGTTCTTACGATCGCTGATTGTCGACATTGACCGGTCAACGTCCGCCCGGACTGAACTTCAATGCTGGGTCCGTCACTGATACTATTGGTCGTTGAGAATGACTATGCAGCGAAAAAACTGTTAGTAATTAACTGTAAACATAATATTTATTGTCAAAAGTATTAAAATAATATCAAAAAAAAAAAAAAATCTAAATGTCATTGATCTTTTTGTCATAAACATGTTCATAATACCTTGTCTATCACTATGGCCAAAACAAATCTACCCTGCTCAGGGACGGACCCAAGATAATGATTCAATGGAGGCGAGACAGAATTACGTAAACAATAAACAAAAGAGAAGGCAAAAGCAACAATAGAAATTTGCATCGATGTTTAAAATATCTCGACATATGTTCCTTCAAATCAAACGAAGCTTTGATAAACAAAAGAGAAGACAAAAGCAACATAACAAATAACAAAAGAGAAGGCAATCCAATTTGTTGTCTAAGCTCAAAACTAGGAAGAAAACAAGCAGAAACATAAGATTATATATTTGTAAAGAGAAAATAACGTCAATCTCCCAAAAAAAAAAAAAAAGCTCCAACTGCATACTCACACCTGTAGGTAAAAATCTCAGATTCACAATTCCTTGCACAAAATAACAGAGAAGTTAAAATAAGTTTAAATCATAAGCTGATTTAAAAGGTTTGATTGCTGTCCTTAATCAGAATAAGTTTAAAAGTCGATTCTCATAAAAATAATACAATGAACAATCTGTCATATTTTACATCTTAAAACACAAATATCCTACTCCTACTTCTCAGCTTTACCTAAAGGTAGAAGACATTTTTTAGAGAAAAAAGGTGAATTTTCAAGATCGTTACATTGGGGATTTGACGAGAGGTTTTACATCCAAGAACAAAATAACTATCAAAACATAAATAATAAGATTAAGAAGGAGAGCCTGGAGAGGGATTATGAAATTTTGCTTCTTCAATCTATTCTTCTTCTTTCAAAATATGCGATTGGAATCACAGAGGTTTGAGATTAAATGCAATCACAAGGGTTTGAATGAACTAGAATCGCAGCCTCACAGGAACAATTGGAGGAAGGGGGAAGGGTTTGGGCTGGTATGGAATGTCAAGACTTTGTTGGGTTTTGGGCTAAAAGGTATGGGCTAGTAAAAAATAAAAATCTAGAAGTCACTCTTAATGGGCCCGCCCCTGACCTTGCTCGAAAGGCGCAAAAATTCCTCACTTCGTTGG
>CAIGRB010159442.1:0-29772 GCA_903798255.1 Fraxinus quadrangulata
TTCAGGTTTAAAGGAGATCGAACAAATACAGATGATTTGTTCGATTCGTTTTCAGAGTAGAAATCGGATTTGCTTCTTCAATAATTTAGGGGTATATGGAGAAGATATTTATAAAATATCCACAGCAACTAGACGATTGTAAAAAATATATGTCAATTAGTCAACAAATATGGCTAGATAATATGGAGGGAAATATCAAATGCAATTCAGACGGTAGCAAAATCAGATAAAAATATTTTGATGTAAACTTATTTATGAACAATGTCAACGTCAATACTAGTGCTACAAAAATGAATAATGAACAGGGAATTCCTAGAGGGGATGTAATAAATATTTATTCCCTACGATAGGCATTGGGCAGATGTGAAGATGGTCTATATTAATAATTGTTTGTTTGCTAGACTTTTCGAAGGCACTGGTGCCGTATGTGGAAGAATTACTCATGAGTAGTCTAACTGTGTGTCCTGTAGTCTTTTCTGGAAGCATTTCTTGACTCTGTTCACACAATTACTGATTTTTTTTTTTTTTTGGATCATTTGCGAAAGCAAGAAAGAACATCAATCTGCGCCTCTGGTATCCTACCATAACAAACTTGAAGGTAAAGTCTTGTTTGAGAAGATTTTTCGCTGGCACTTTAATGTGGTTTAGTAAAATTTTTTTGTAATTTATGTGGATTAAATATTTAAATTCTTGGTCTTCTAAAAAGTAGTGAAAGTTGGGTTCTTTTTTTCTTTCGGAGAAGCCTGAAAGTTAAAATCAAATTTTATTTTTTGACGGATATGATTCAGAATTGAATATGGGTTGAGAATTATTTGTGTATATCTTGCGTCTGTGACTGAAATTTTTGTTATAATAGTTATATTGAGAGGTTTATGAAGGAACAAAATGAATGAATCACTGACTGGTATATGATGTGAATTCATGTAGCATCTCTTTTCTTGGATTTGAATTTTTTTTTCTTTAAAAAAAATTATATTACAATCAAGGCAGTAATTTAATCTGATAACTGTGTTGTGGCTTTGCTGGAATTCCAGGAGGCTGATTATATTTCTCTGAGAGAGAGACTGTTTATCTGAATAATTGTTGATTTTATTCAGGGAAGCTTGTGCAAACATTTCTGATATTTTTTCTTTTTCCCAGAGATTTATACCCCTCTTCTCTTGCTATAGTTTGAAGCTTGTATCTCCGGACGATTTATTTTTTCAGAATTCAATTGTAATGAGAACTATACTGAAATTGGGTTGCTTAAGATTTTATTTTTTTACTGGTTATGCTTTAGGATATCTTCCATTCGAATAGATGCACAAAACAAAGTAGCAAAAAGGTTTCTGTGGCCGACTCAAATAGTTGGGGAACAAGGCTTTAGTCTCTTGTTATTGTAGAGCTTTATGTTAAGAAGAGATTACGCGAATTAAAGGAATGATTTATGTTTTAGGCTGGTTTAGAATCTTTAGTTGAAGCTACAAAATTCTATTCTCCAGATATATTACTCACGGTATTCCCTTTGAACATGACCTTGTTGGTTTGATAAGGTTCTTGTTGTACATAATAGGTGGTTTTGCTGGTATATGTTGAGCAAACAGTTAAGAGATTCTATTTGAAAATCAATCTGTGTTGCCATTAATTTACCGTGTTTAATGGTTCTCTTCCCGAAGTTCAAGACAATAAGTGAATGATTCGTAACTATCCACGATATGATTGTTGCCTATTTTCACTTACAAGATTATATAGTTTTACTTCCACACATGGATTTGCAGTGAAGGGTATTGAATAGTATTAGGGCCATGAGGTGTTTCCAATTCCATTATGGAGATAAAAAGGAAGAACCAAAGACCACAAAATCAAATTTTGCCCAATCCTCATTTACTGACCGAGAAATGAGGCAATCTGGATCTGATTTTAATTCCCAGGATGCATCAGACACTAGCACTGAGTCCAGAGGAAGAAGCCAATTTCCAATTTTGTCCGACAGGCCCAGTAATCTCAGGGCTTTTACTTTTTCCGAGCTGAAACAAGCGACAAAAAATTTCAATGGGTCTACCAAGCTTGGAGAGGGTGGGTTTGGGTGTGTTTTTAAGGGCGCGGTTAAGATATCTGAAGATCCAGATAACAAACTTGATGTGGCGATAAAACAACTAGGTCGAAGAGGACTGCAGGTAGATTTCCTTTCACGTTTTTCTTGTTCTCTGTGTTCTTTTTTTTTTTCCCTGGTATTCTCTTGTTTTAGTTTCATTATAAAAGATTGGGGTAATGATGGTAACTCTTGTTGATTTATGCAGTGTAATAATATCTATCCAAATTACAAGTTTTCTCGTTTAAGTCGTTGGTTAACAGTGTTAAGCTATTTGAATAGAGACTCAGACCTCTGTATTCTGTAAATTAAGATTAAGATTACTGATGTAGCTGTGGTGGTATGGCACGGCATGATTTAATAAAAAGATATCAACATGGGTTTATTTATAATCATTTTATTTCAATACAAAAAGAGAAGATTCGAAAGGAAACCTGTCTTAATTTCATCGCATGTTTGAAATTTTGAATTCAAAAATAGTTAAATAAGTAAAATTACATTCAATGTCAATGTCAAAATACTTCTGCATAAAAAACTGTAATTTTGAAATCAAGCTAATATTGTTGGATGGATGGTGGTAAATGAAAAAATTAAATGGCTGCCTAAGTGGTTCAATATTCAGAATATTGAATAGGAAGAAGTGAATGATGAAAAAAATGGTGACATTACCTGAGAAGATGATAAATGTGAACTTTTTTCGGGTGGAGAGAGGGAGATCCTCAAAAATAAATAGACGATTGTTCCAAAATTGAGGGTTTCTGTTCAAATTCGTAAATTACTTTTTCACGATACATCTGACCATGCAAACACTTTATATTTGTAATCACATTTAAGATAAGGACTTTTGTGCACAAGTTCTTTAAGTTTGTGGTTAATTAGAGTATATTAGAATTCGTTTAGTTGATTTGACTATATTGGATAATGACTTCTTTCAATTAGACATCGGAACACATTTTGCTTCTTTGGTAGAGATCTAATATCTGATTTACATGATACAGGGCCATAAAGAATGGATGACAGAAGTAAATGTCCTTGGAGTGGTGGAACATCCAAATCTTGTGAAACTTATTGGCTACTGTGCTGAGGATGACGAAAGAGGAATCCAACGGCTTTTGATATATGAATACATGCCTAACGGAAGCGTGGAAGATCATTTATCGGCTAGGTCAGAGACATCCATCCCTTGGGCTATGAGGCTGAAGATAGCCCAAGATGCTGCTCGTGGCTTAGTATACCTGCACGAGGAAATGGATTTTCAGGTCATCATTTTACCTATTGAATGTTGATTGATCTGTTTTCACACTTAGTGCCATAAAAAGAAGCACAATCACCCTTCTTTTTTCCCCCCCCATTTAGGAAGGCATAAAAGAATAATCACCTTTTGAGGTCATTATGTTTCCTATTGAATGTTGGTTGATTTCTTTTGACTATTTGAGCGTGTTTGATTGACATGGAAAATGGAAAATATATCCTAGAAAAGAAAATATTTTCTTTGTTTTGAGGAAAACAAAAACTTACTTTCCCCAAAGAAAATGTTTTCCTTAAAAGTTAAAAAAAAAACTTTCCATGGAAAAAAAATAACAATCAAACACTGAAAGTAGGAATTTTGGTGGAAAATTGACATTTTACATGGAAAATAAATGCAATCAATCACACCGTTAGTTTCATTATAGTAATATAATCACTTTTTTCTGATAATCATATTTATAAGGAAGGTGTGAAAGAATAATCACTAATTTGAGGTCATTATTTTTCCTATTGAATGTTGGTTGATTTCTTTTGCATTTAGTTTCATTATAGTAATCATGATCACTTTTTTTTCCTGAAAAAACCTTATTAATTTAGGAAACGCATAAAAGAAGTTTTGAAGTACAATTTGCAACCCTTCTAACATGATTTAGTCTGATGTTCATCTTTTGTATATAGGTCATCTTCAGAGATTTCAAATCTTCTAATATTCTCCTAGATGAGCAATGGAATGCTAAGCTATCAGACTTTGGATTGGCTCGGTTGGGTCCTCCAGAAGGACTAACACATGTATCAACAGCGGTATGGTCAATTACATAATGACATATTGCCTCACTTTTGAGTTTTATACGCTATTGGAGAAATAAAACTTTTTCTGCTTGATTTATACTTCAGACCTTTTAGATTGGGTATAGAACTGTGGAATTAAGAATTCTTGTTGCTGAACTCTGAACTACATAATGACATATTGCCTCAAGGAATGACGTGAGAATTTTTTATTATCTAATTAGTTTTTGATTGCTTCTGTGGTCTAGTTCGTATTAACAAATACCTCGTTATCAGGTTGTGGGAACCCTGGGGTACGCAGCTCCTGAATACATTCAAACTGGTCGTTTAACATACAAGAGTGATGTGTGGAGTTATGGGGTCTTTCTCTATGAACTAATCACAGGCAGACGACCATTGGATAGAAATCGTCCCAGAAGCGAGCAGAAGCTCTTAGAATGGGTAAAACTGCATTTATCTGATGCTAAGAAGTTTCAGATGATATTGGATCCAAAGCTTGAAAGTAAGAATGTGCTTAAATCTGTGCACAAGCTCTCACTTGTAGCCAACCGTTGCTTGGCCAGACTCCCAAAAACACGCCCAAAAATGAGCGAGGTTCTGGAAATGGTGAATCAAGTTGTGGAGGCATCTACTGGGACAGGCAATCCTCAACCACCTCTAAGGAGTACTGAGTCGATGTCAACTTTTGAGGAAACCGAAGGTAAAAGCAAGAGGAGGTTTACGGATGTGAAAATAGGAGATGCTGGTTGGTTGGTTCGTATGTGGTCAATGAAGCTTGTGAAGACGTGCTGATTGTGAAATAATTGCTAATTTCTTTGGTTTTCGGATATATACAGGAATGTTAGATAGTATAGATGTCACGGATAAGAAAAGCCTGTCGTCTTACTATCTGTAAACATTACAAAATCTGGATGGATGGAAATGACAACTGTGTTCTGTGAATTTAGATTTTAATGAAATTTTTGTTTGGTATCAAGGCAATTGTTGTTGTGTTTGAGAAACCTAGATATTTTAAATGCAATGGAATTGATGAAAATAAGCGAAGAACAGCTCCGAATTATGAGAGCCAATAGGTGGATTCATTCTTCCAACAAATCTATTCGGGCAATATGTTGATGTTCTCAATATGGATAATATGCTTATAAGATGTGCACCTCACAGTCACCGTCACAACGTAATCTTCTAGAAATGACAAACTTCACTTCCATCTAGACTAATTTTATGAATATGTAATTTCAAGAATTGAATAATAATTTCTAGGAGGTAAATGTGAAGTTACTCTTTTGTGTAACTTGTTTATGTTCACAGGATCCGTTCTCTACTTCTGACAAAAAATATTGATTCAACTTGTTGAGTTTTATTCATTGAGAAGATTTGTCAACTATTAATCAAACGATCACGTTGAAACTTACATTCTTGCAATGCGTTATAACAAATGAGTTTGAATGATTGAAGAGCCTTAGTAATCTTGCATAGAAATGACGAAAGGAAAGAACAGTAAGACCTTGTTTGATAGGGCAAGTTTTCCATGAAAGATGGAAAACTTTTTGTCATTTTTCACTTTTTAGAGTGTTTGATAGAAAATATTTTCCATGTAATTGGTTTTTCACATTTTCTTGGTTTGCCACATTTTCTTGCTTTTTGAGGTAAATCAATTTCCACGGGAATTGGTTTTCTAGGCAGTTTTTTTTTTAAATCCCAAATTGTAACAAATTATATCTCTTTAATGGACAATTTTAATGAAAAATAAAGCCAAACGAATACCAAAAGATCCAAAATTTCAATATATTTCAGGTGAAAAATTATATCAATCAAACACAATTAATCGACAATTCCCAATAAAACAAGTTTTAGGCAATTCAATTCCATAGAATTCATTTTTTTTTCACTCAAATTTCATTTTTGCAATCAAACGGACCTTAAGATGTATTCATTGTAAACAAACTTTTGAAAGAGTGTTTTAGTAATGATCATTGTGAAGAAATAGTCTATGCAATCGAATTGGATATCACTGGATGAATAATAACCCGATTGCTTGAGAAGATTAATATGGGTTTGGCACAACGTGCATGTTATGATGATAAGATTCTGTTTTCTCATTTTTCCCCCCTTCATGGAGATGTTGTGGACCCATGTGTGGAAAAAACGTAAGAACTTTTAGTAGCCAACTTGCTCATTATTTTGCGTATATCAACATCAGAAAGCTACTGTATCTGTCCATGCTTTCGTGTATTCTTGATCTTGTTCAACATCGAATTTCCAATGAAACACTCCACCCCAACAACACTATGGGCGGCCACACCCTTGACTATTTTTTGGGAAGTATGAGCTGTGATTGGTTGGGGAGAGAGGAAAGAATAATAGTTTGACATTTTTGTTGACAAGCTTAACGTAAAGTCGAAATTTTAATGTCATTCAAATAAATATTACATACTTTTGAAGAGAAAATAAAAAACTTTCCTAGGTAACTTTCAAGCTATACACATCGAGAATATGAAAAAAATAGTTGGATTTGGATCCAACGAAATAACTTTAACCCCCTGTTTGGTAGGGATTAAAATAAGATTTTTAATGGATTTTATAAAATTTAATGAAACGTGTGGTTGAAAAGTTGTGGATCCCATAAAATATGTAGTTACAATTAAATGTTGATTTTCACTTAGATTAAAATTTGAATTATTTCCCTACCAAATAGGGACTAAATCTTTTAAAAATATGTGTAAGATGAGACTTTTCTCGTGAAAATGAACACATCACCTTTAAAATAGACCATTAGTTATATCGTTTGCATTCCTTTAAAGTACTATTCTATTATATGTTTCACACTCAGTAAAATATATTATTTTTTCTCGACTTTATTCATCCGGTAGCTTTTCCTTTATTTATAAGTGCATACATATTTTTATTTAAAAAGGAAATTTGACTACCAATGTGTTTGACCCGCCTGATAGAAATGCACGTAATTTATAGCATCCACTTCATGATGTAATATATTTTTTAAGTTGAATAAAGACCAAAATGTGACCATTTTTTTTCCCGTGTGAAGATGGGACCATTTGCTGACTGAAACTGCACCTAGATCCAGTGGAATAATTAAAATTCCTTGATGAATTAATTAAAAATCACTTAATGCTGATACCATTTATGTCGCCTTGTGGGTCAGGTAAGTAGGAATGGCCAAATTTAGGCCGCAAGAATCATGATTAGTGTGTGTACTTTGTACACCAACCAACATTTTTACGCGATAATAGTGCATCACACCCAATAAATTTAAGAAAAGAGAAAAAGGAAGAAGTAGAAAAATTAACACGATTTATTATGATTGATATGTTACGCCTACGGTAATACTTTTATAGTTGAGGGGATCATAATAAAAGGTGAGTATTAGCGAGGATTTCAAGAAGATCATTAATACTTACTTTTTAAAAAAATGCGTATTTCAAAGCATTAAGAAGAAACGTCTATAATAAATACACCTTTTGCACGTTGGAACGAAAAGAATAAAACAATGACTTATCGTCCAAGTGCAAGGATCGACAACTTGATCAAAACCACGTGCCATACATCAATCACTTACGCTATTGTTTAGTTATTCTGGTCTGAATATCAAGCAAGCATAAATAGAGTTCGATAGAACAAAATCCTTAGAGCATCGAAGCAGATCATCGTTTGACAACAACCTATGAGTTAAGATCAATTAGTATTGATAAATTTTTGGACTGTACTACGTGCACATAATAATTTACATAATAGTTTACCAACAAATGATGTGACGAGATTTAATTAGATTAAAATTTCATCAATCAATTAACTTCCTCACTGTGTATAAGAAATATTTTTCTAAATTTATTGATGCTAAGGCCGAGAACAAAGCGTGAAAAAATTTAGCACCCACCTTATTCGATATATATGTCATTACTATACAATTATTGTACTGCTGGTAAAAAAAAAAAAACTCTATCCACCACAACTTAGCTTCTAATTGGCAAAATTTATAAATTGTCACACATTTCAATGGATCAACTGATTCCACAACTGATTTTTATCTATTTATATCGAGCCTGAGAGAAACACAAGTGTAAATTGGATGATCAAGTAGAAATAATTTAAAGTTGGGTGATCAGTGTAAACTAGACTCTTAATTTTGAGGATTTCCTCCAAACATGTAACACTATACTTCCAATTAAACTGGGTGTCCACTCATTGCCCGTCTATATGTTAAAAAATTGGCCATTATTCAGGAAAAAGTGTCGTTAAAATAAAGCATTATTGCTACGTGAGCTACGTAATGAATTACATAATATTTTATTATTTGTCAATTTAAAATAGACGTCTTTTGTTCCCATCTTTTTCATCCTAGTCATGTTACGTAGTACCTATGTACAATTTTGACTTAGAAGTTGCAGTCCTTTTACCCAAACTGTATATATACACTTCTCTTCTTCCTCTAATCCATTATTATCCCCTTTAACACACCCACAAACTATACATATGTACACAAACAAAATACGTACAGGCACTCACGCATGACATACTTTGATATACACATTTTGGAATTTGCTAGCATTTAATTGAAGGTGAGTTTCAGTTTTGTCGAATTGATTGTGTGGTTGAGTGATTTTTTGGATTAAGTCTGCGTTGGATTTCGAATGCGATTTGGAATTGCTTTCGGATGAAGTTTCGAATTCTCTACATAGTACTATCTTTCATGTATACCTTTTAAGTGCTTTTTTCGTTTGCTTACTGATGCAGATGTAAATTCTCTCTTGGATATTTAATGGAAACGATTGATTTACTAGATTTATGGTGTCTGCAGTGGTGGGTTGTTTTATTATGTTCGCGCGAGTTTGTGTTTGTGTTTCAAAAGTGAAATTTTAATTGGAAAGGATTAACAGGAATGCCTTGATGGATTTTTGAATTCCAAACCACTTGTTTGAAATTAGAACTTTAGACTGAGGTCTTAACGGATGAAGTAAAAGTGAAGGGGGATGAGTATATTCAAATATATGTGGATTGAATCTTTATAGGAAAGCATATGCGTGGTTAAGATGTGATGGGGAGGTTCAATTTTAGCATTTCTGAATATGGGGAACTACATTAGAATAAAGATCACAACTTTTCCGGATAATATTTGGACAAATAATATGGAAATCAATCAATCCCATGTGATCTGACTTGAATTGTGGTTTTAGATCTATTGGTATTTCTAGAATTCCATTCCCAAGCTGTTGATTCCCAGCCACTGATAGTGTAAGTTTGACACATCATGCACTTGCACATATAGGGATCAACCATAAAAAAACTTGCTATGTGGATGCATTCACTAGTTTTATGATTTTCAAATTCATCTACTATAAAAGCGGTTGAAACTTGAGGGATCTTGTTTTACCAAGAACAATTCTGGAAACTAATGATTTGGAGGAGAAAGATTTTTATGAATGAGCTGGCTTTGTAAGATGGTTAAGGAAAAACTGCTGATTTTCGGGTGATTAGGTTGACAGTTAACCCCTGTTTGATTGTCATTATTGAGAAAAAAATGATGTTTTGAATAGAGATTTTTGGAGAATATATGGTTAAAATGTTGGAAAAAGTTTTGAGTGTAAGTGCAAAATATTTTATTACGTGAATGTGTGGTTGAAAATGAATATGATAATTGAAGAGTTTTGTTTTAAAGGGAGACAAACAGGGGCTTAATATTTTATTCATTTGAAGCTGTCTAGATGCTCTAATTTTCACGTGTTAATGTTGATCTAGTTGACTTCAATACTAGAATATAGGTACTTCTGTGAAGCATCTTATTTGTCCAGAGAGAGATTGCTTTCAGACAGTTGTGAATGATTCTTTGAACATATTTTGATGATGCATTTGACCATGTCTGGATGTGGGAGTTAAGAATTGTTCTAATGCAAAACTCCTTTAGGAACTGTGTCAGAACACTCCCAGATGTGAAACCAATTTCTGAAACTCAAACCTCACTATTTTAAACACAGACCAAAAGTGTACTAAGGACCATATTAATTGGAAGTAGGATGTTTCATGTGGATGTGAGCATGCATTCCGATCCATTTCGACAATTGTTGGCTTGCTTTTGGACAGAGCTTCAGCACAAGTGATGCAGCTATGGGCCAAACAGCTCGTTTTACATTATGCTTTGAGGTTTCTACGCTTCCTACCTTCCAAAAAAACCAAAAAGGTTAATTGTGCCTTCACTGCTCCCCTGCTTCAAAGTTACTCGGATTTATATTCTCCCAATCAAGATATTGCCAATCATTAATATTTCAACAACATTCAACCTGTGCCAAGACTTAATTGCTAATCGTTTAATAAATCATTTTGCCGAAGCTAGATCTTGATAACTTGATTTATGAGTAAATTAGAGCTAATTGTACTCTGAATTGGAAAACATTTAAGAGACTTGGCGCAGGAGAGGAGAAAATAATTGAAGATATTAGAATTTCCCATCAATGCTTCACATAGTGTGTCTTTTGAAGTGTTATGCAAGATATTTCTTTTAGTAGTTTATATGCTAGAGCTGAATACCTTTCTGCATTCCAGTTTTAACCTTACGGTTATTACTGTTGCATTAATGCTTGTGAAATTTGGAGAGCATTACTTGTCGGGCAAATATTTTTCTATCATTGAGTAGATTAGTTATGCCTTTCATCCTCTGTAGCTGGGAGCTGTGTCGATGCAAGCTTAACTGGCATCACCATAGTTTTCTTGGACAAAGGCATATCGCTTAGCAGTCTTTGAAACAAATAATAATGTATGAGCCAGATTCAGATGCTGCTTCTTGGGGTCTTTTCAACTTGGACCAAATCTTCAATAATAATTACTATGGAGACCACACTCAACATGATGTGAAAATCTGCCGTGACTGGTATGCGAATGATAGTCATTGTGATACGGAGTGTGACAACATTGACACTGATGAGAGTATTGCACGTGCTCTTCTTCAAGAAGAATTATCACAATTATCAATTGCAGAAGCTCCTGAATTATCATGTTCTGTGGAAGACTACTCGCAAGACTCCAATGTTGTCCCGAATTGGCAGAGCCCTTCAAGTAACTATAATCGTGGTTGTTGCTTCTCTGATCCCTGCTTGTCTGATATGTGATAATCTACGCTGATACGTTTCTGATAGAATCTACAGACTATGCAGGACAAGATGGTCTTGGAGAGACTGATGATGTGGGAAGTTTATGCTCCAGTTCTGGTGATAGATCATGTGATGGAGAAGATTATTCTTATACTTTGGAAATTACAGATGAGTCAGAGCTTGATGGAGAAGTCGAAAAGAGGTTATACCAAATGATTCCTGTTCCTGTAAGTATAGGTTCTGTGCAGACTTTTAGTGCCGTATGGATCTTGTGACTCACTTCAGCCTTTTAATTCTTGGTTTCTTTAACGTTGTTGATTATAATAAAACCTGGTGACGGTTACCATATTGGCATAGTAACATAGACAGTGCTTGCAATTGCAAAGTTCCGTAAAAAATTTGACACCCTACTTTTGTATAGAAATTGTACAAAACAGTATTATGATTTTATCTTGTTTAATACTGTCTTATCTTCAGCTTTAAATTTCAAAAATTATGTATCAGTGTTAGATGTCGTGTAAAATTTTTTTCCCCATTTTATTTCACAGATTGTGATTATTATGAAGTCAATGATATCTTGTACTGTGTATAGTTCTATGAATGTCTTAGTGTCTGATTTTTGTATGATGATATGTTATGCCAATAGCCATTTGTCGTTTGCACCTCGTGCCCATTGGTAAAAAATATGTTCAGACCCCGAAGGGGTTCTTCAGCAAATCCTGATATGGATTCTTAGCTTGCTTCAGAATCAGGACCTTCATCAATACCCAAGCAAATAAATACACCCTGAATCTGTTTTATGCTATTATTCAAACATATTTGATGCACCAAATATATGAAGAAATAATGCAATTATAACATTGCAACTTCCGACAATCAGTTGACACGGTTTTATTTTTATGTGCTTGAATGATATCAGTTTCTAAAGTAGAACTAAAGGCTATTCATTTGTTAATGCAGCACATTCCAAGAATTAATGGAGACATACCTTCAGTTGATGAAGCAACCTCTGACCATCAAAGGCTGCTAGATAGGTACTTGTAGTTCATGTGCATGCATGCTTGTGTGGGTAGCCACCCCCAACCCCCTTCCCCTTAAATGTTGCGACCTCTGCACGGTATCTGTTTCGAGTATGCAGATTAAGGTTAGAAAGGGAAGGGAGATTCAACTTATGGCTGAACAAAATGACTGTTCTCTAGTGGCCAATCTCGGTTTTTACTAATGGCAAATGAAAGACGTTAACCAAATCTCATTTAATGTACGTTTGAATCTGGAACTGGCTCAGTTACCATAGTTGAGGACATGGAATGGGCTAAGAAAATAGAGATAGCCAGTGTTTGAATACTTTCCAAATCCCTTATCACCCCTCAAGACTTGAACTGTGATTGCTTGACAGTGTATGATGACTTACCCACTGGTTCCGACCAAGTGTTGGTCTCTTGCTATGGTGGTTGTTAAGTTACTGAGAAATACGTGAAACTCCTCCATGCACTCATGGGCTAAGAAAGTAGGGGATAGCCAGTGTTCGAATATTTACTAAATCCCTTCAGTGTCACCCCTTGAGACTTGAACGGTGACTGCTTGCCAGTGTTTGATGACTTACCCACTGGTTCCAACCTTTCTTGATATGGTGGTTTTTGAAGTTACTGTGAAATACAAGAGAATCCATGCAATCTGGCCAAAATTATGTTTTGTTAGATATAAGCCTTTGCACTCTGGCCAAATTTATATTTTGTTAGATATAGGCCTTTATCTGTTCGTCCTGACCCATCATGCATATCAACTATGGTTCACTTGGGTTTTTTCAGATGGTAAGACCTAAATTGCATTGTTTTCATGAGTTATGCATTCTGTTGTGCTTCATGATAAGTGAATGAGCGGAACATATGATCAGGATTTGATGTTGGATGGTGTTTGGTTTCAGATTGCAGTTATACGACTTGGTTGAGCACAAAGTTCAAGGAGATGGGAACTGTCAGGTCAATTGATACATCTTTTTTCCCGAAAACATTTTGTTGATGACTGCCCCGGCTTTGTCCTAAAGGAAGTCTAAAGTAAAATGTTCCCAGATTCATCTCTTTAGTTATATCTAATGCAAAAATTAATTACTGGGAAGAAGAACTATGTTGCATACAGCTTATTCACTTCCATAGAATATAACCATCCTTTTATGTAGTATGCAAATCATTTTTGAGTACCCGACTAAAAGTCATTCAAGAAAACATTCAAGTCTTCCTTAGTATTTTTATGTTAATATGGATTTGAAAGGCTGTATTGTTGATTGTTTTTCAATAAAATTAACGATTTGCTAAAAAAATCTCAAGTTTCTCCATCACGTGTCCTTTTCATCCATTTTGCATGTCAAGTGATTCTTTATCAGGATTAGTTATTTTGTCTTTCATGTCCCTGCATGCTTTTGCTTGGGCAGTTCTGTTGTTTCTTGAATTCTATGCTTGAATTTGGAAATATGTTGGCTTTTGGGCCCATGTGACATGGCTTTTGCTTTTTCTTTTGGTTTTTCCTCCTGTAGAAGAGATTTTGGAGGAAGTTGCCTTTATTTTTGTTTGAAAACTAATTTTTAAAAGAGCTTTCTATTCTGGAAGTGCTTTTAGAGGAAGTCACATTTGACCAACTTTATCTAAAAGCTCTTTCATAAAATTGGTCAAACAGGTTCAAAAGCAATTTTTTGGTCTCAAAAGCTCATTTTAGTTTTTCAAAAGCCATGGCCCCTTATCTTTCTTATAAGTTTTCATTGCATTAGAAACATAAGTCGTGGTATGTTTGATCATGTGAAGTTGGTGGTTACTTCTGCTTTAGCATAGCAATGAGAAATTTTTTTATATGTATCCATAACATTTGATTTTTTATTTAGATAACTATGCTTTACCTTTCCTCTTTTTCCTCCAGTTCCGTGCTTTATCTGATCAATTCTATCGAACTCCTGAGCACCACGAATTTGTGAGACAGCAAGTTGTTCATCAGGTTGTCTTGTAGTTATAATTTTTTTTTTAATGATTTATTTCTCGCTGTATACTTGGGTTCTTTTCCTGCAGTTCATCTAATGCTTCTGTCTTCCTATACATTGGTTGGGTATTTTCAGCTCAAAGCTCATCCAGAAATGTACGAGGGATATGTTCCCATGGAATATGGTGAATACCTGAATAGGATGTCCAAGTACTATTAAAGTCTTTGCCTTGTTTTTTATATCAGTAGTTAAATTTCTTTTCCCTTTGTGCTGGAAATCGCTTTAATGCTTACCTTTAAATATTTAATGAACAGGAGCGGGGAGTGGGGTGATCACGTCACACTGCAGGCTGCTGCTGATTCAGTATTCATTACCATACCTTATTATCTTTTTTCATTCATTTAAATGATGGTATATGTTATTAGAACTGACCAATCCTATCTTTCTTTGTTGTCAGTATGGTGTGAAAATTCTTGTATTAACTTCATTTAAAGACACCTGTTACATAGAGATTCTTCCCAAGGACCAGAAGTCAAAAAGAGGTAACTGTTTGGGTTTCTTAATATTGCGTTATTAATTGTTACACGAATTAATAGTTGTAGTTCTTGCCAATGATTGATAGTATTAATTATAGGCTTGTCGGGTGATTGACAGTTGAGATTCTTGCTGTTTTAATGCTTTGACGACATGCTTCATGCTGCAATAATATTTCTATCTATTTGGGAAAGGGAAATATCATTAATCCATACTACTGAGAGCATTTAGTAACCTGAAACAGGAAACAAAAGAAAGAGGGGCACATGATTTAAGGTGGTTCACTTGCAGTGCGAGAGTTACATCGACTTGATGCCGCTGCAGAAATTTATATATCAAGGGAGAGAATTATAACTTGTTTCTAGACTCACGCCTCTCTTTGTTTTTTTCTCTAACACCAAAAGAGTCTTGCCCTAATACCCTTTATATAGGAGGAAATATTAGGGTGACCTAATACATGTGTGAGTTTTCACTTACCCCTATAGCACTTAAAAAGCTTTCACCTCGAGGAAATGGGTGTAGTATAATTAGGCAACAATGTTTAGGGCACATGGAATGCTCACTCGTGTTCTCAACATTCCCATGTCAGAAAAATGGCAAAACTCAGCCTCCCGCTAGATGGAAAAACCAAACTTAAATAGCACTCCTCAGGGCTCACAGTAGCACCCGGTCATGTGGGTCAAATTGCAGAAAGTTTCTTAATCAAAATATTTTGACTAGCTCATCAAAGAAAAGGAATGTAAGAATATATGTATATCCTTGTGAAAGTAATGTAAGAATTTCAATACTCATTGGAAAATGGTCTTTGCACAAAAATAATGTATACCAAGTAACATTGTGTGAAACTCCACCAATTATTTGTCAATATTGAATAAACTCCAAATCTGTACACTCTCTCTCTGCTCCTCAATGAGACTTGTTCTTTTGTAAATTGCAAGTTATTTAGTTATTTATCATTTATTATTATTATTTTTTTTTTTGTGGGGTGGGTGGGTTTGGATAAAGTTTGCAAGGGAAGTAAGTGTATGGAAGTACCAGAACTCTATCTAGTTTAGACCTTCACTCTCAACTTTGCAAACGCGGTGCAGTTTTTTTGTTCACATATGATTGTGTTGTACACCTTAATTCCCATGTCAGAAAAATGGCAAAACTCAGCCTCCCGCTAGATTGAAAAACCAAACTTAAATAGCACTCCTCAGGGCTCACAGTAGCACCCGGTCATGTGGGTCAAATTGCAGAAATTTCTTAATCAAAATATTTTGACTAGCTCATCAAAGAAAAGGAATGTAAGAATATATGTATATCCTTTTGAAAGTAATGTAAGAATTTCAATACTCATTGGAAAATGGTCTTTGCACAAAAATAATGTATACCAAGTAACATTGTGTGAAACTCCACCAATTATTTGTCAATACTGAATAAACTCCAAATCTGTACACTCTCTCCCTGCTCCTCAATGAGACTTGTTCTTAAGACCTCACATTTTCTATTTGTAAATTGCAAGTTATTTAGTTATTTATCATTTATTTATTTATTTTTGTGGGGTGGGTGGGTTTGGATAAAGTTTGCAAGGGAAGTAAGTGTATGGAAGTACCAGAACTCTATCTAGTTTAGACCTTCACTCTCAACTTTGCAAACGCGATGCAGTTTTTTTGTTCACATATGATTGTGTTGTACACCTTATGCGTTTATCAATTTAAGAATCTGTTTTAACACAATCAGGCATAGGACTGATTTTGCTGAATCTTATTTCTCCCTTGGCATGGTTTATTGCCTTAGTTATGTCTGTTCTTGTGCAGTCATATATTTGAGTTTCTGGGCAGAAGTACATTACAACTCAATCTATCCTCAAGGAGGTAATCAATCTCTCTTGATTTGATTAAAAGATCTAAAAGGCACTGGGAATAAAAGGAGAGCAAAATGAAACATTTTCACATGCAATTTGTGTTTAATGTTAACCTAACTTCTATAAACAAGGTTTTTTGCATGACATTATGCATTATACTGAGCTTTCTAAATCACTAATTTATGAAATCCACAAGTTAATATTAAATACAACTTGCTTTTCTGTCCATACTAATCCAATTAAGTTATATTTCATTGTTCAGATTTGCCCCCAAGTGATTTCAAGAAGAAGAAGAAGTGGTGGAACTTTCGTAACAAGCATTAGAAGTATATAACCATTTGAACTATACTTGGAAAGTATTTAGTTCCCATTTTGGTTAAATCTCCATAGTCTTTCTTAGGCTGATTTTGCTGTACCTCTGTTCCAGTTGTACAGTTATGGAGAAGAACTTTAAGACTGCTTTTTTTTCCTTTGTCAATCACTATATATTTTTTTCTATACTCATATAATTATATCAGTAATATTATATAGCATTTTCTTATTGCAAACGCGGTGCTATTAGTGTGCTTCTTGCTTATAGCCAATTTTAAATTGGTGGGGTGGTTTGAATATGAAAATTGTATTCTTCACAACAGCAGAGTACCACAAAAGGAAATTCAGTGGTCGACACAGGTACTGCCTAGCCTTTTCATATATACTGGGTTCCATTGCAGTGCCATCACATGCTAGAAATAGAATAGCAGAGTCAAATTTCACCCGACTCAATCCCAAAACTTGCTAGGAGCATTCCAATAAATGTTTCTTGGCTATGGCTGCCCAATCTCTTTCACAAAACAAGTAAATTTTTACTTTCAATAGCTGATTGAACTGTTAGTGCGATATTGGCGTAACGATATTGGAAATTCTTTTTCTTTCTTAGTACCGTCCAATTCTATCAAACTTCGAAACCATCATAAAGATAGTTTATTTCCTTCGAATTTAGAAACAATAAATACAATAGAATACATTGTAATCTAATGAATTTGGACCCATAAAAAATGGTTAGTTTTCAGCATTTTGTATCTTGTTGGATTGGAGTTAAAAAAAGAATTTTTTGTGCAAATGGGAGCCATTATATAAATTATCAATAATGTACATTCGTTCATTGACCACATAAAGAATTGAATAATCAAAACGAGATGAGACCCATTTTCAACTTATTCCTTAAATGGCCCTGATTATGTTTTACCTATCCATTAATGCCATTAAATTACTAGTATCTAATGATCCTCAACCACTCCACGGTGCCTCTCTTCCGCTTCCTCCTCCTCTTCAGCCGCAGGCTGCAGTAGCAGAGCCGTGAACGGCATATGGCGATACGCATTGGGATCAAACTCCAGCCCCATTGGTGGCGGCGACGACTGGCAGAGGTCCAGCCTACAGCTCGGCGGAAGCATTGGTTGCAGCACCCTATTCACCGGAGCCTGTACAGAAGCGGGAGAGCGGGACAGGGGAATGGTGGGGGCGGTGGAAATGTTGTCAGCAGGGACGGTTCCGGTGCCGGTTGCGGCGATGATAGCAGGTTCGGCTTGGCGGAGAAGCCATTCGATAGTCTCCCCGTCAGAGCGGTGGCCAAGTTCACGCGTCAACTGGAACACCCGGGCGGCGCACAAAGCCGGTATTCTCACGCGGCGGCCCCGGCCATTGACTTTAGTGTGCCTATCCTTAGTTGACAACGAAGACCCATTTGCAGTTCTTGAAAGTCCCAACTTTCTTTTAGCAGGTTTAGCAGCAGAGGACTCAACAATAGCCGCGGTGGCGGGATGTGGAAGGACAGTCCTGAGTGGCTGAACAAGGTGGTGGCGGGAGGGTTGCACTGGCATCGGGCTGTGGTTATCAGATGAGAGTTTGTAGAGGGCCGTTTCCGAAGCCATGATGGGCGCAGGCAGTGGAGAGAGGAAAAAAGAGGACTAGGGTTTTTCGTACTCAGGAATTAGGATAAAACTGAGATTATGTTATGGTTGGGAGACAAATGGCCCCACAAAAGACCGAGTGGGGTCCGTTTTCTAGGTGATAACATGTATTTATGTTTTGGCGTATGGGCTTTGGGCCCACAGTTTCAGACCAATGGGTGGGTCTTTACCAATACAATTATCTTTGTCTGCAACAGTAATCAGTCATCATGGGACCACCAGATACGTTATAATTATTTAAAAAATAAATAAATTCATACTTCCACATTGTTTTGAAGTACCGATAATATAAGTTGGGGGTCTTATTGAATTTTTTACTTTTTTTAAAGTAATTTTGAAGTATGAAGTACTTTATATCACTACTAAAAATTTGAGATTCTCCATTTAAGTGGGATTCAAATACTAACACGTGATAATTAAATAGTTAATAGCGAATACTAAGTTTCGTACTATTAGAGTATTAGAAATTTATTTCGTCTTTCTGAATGCTTAAATAATAAGTAGCTGATAAGTTTTGAGTATTATGAAATATGTTAATAATAAGTATGTAATAAGTTATGGATCTTATGAATATGTAGATTAAAAAAAAATATGTTTGACCAAAGTTATAATATAAGTTATGCCAAACATAGTTCTAAATGCACGTTTGGCAAGTGATTGAATTTAAATGAAGTAATAGTTATGAACGTAAGAATAAAAATGATGTTTGACCGAAAGGGATAATAATCACTTTTCCACTCTAGATGATTTGGAGTCAAAACTATCTTGTTCATTGCAGGAATATGCCTCTCAATGATTAACTTAAAATCTTTAACTTGAAGTTGCCTTGCATTTATACTTGTTGATTTGGCTATTATACCCAAAATTGAGTTGGATCTGGTTAATAATTAAAATTGACGTGACAATTTATAGAACAATTTAAAGTAAATTTAGTAGAATAATTGCAAGAATATTGTAGAAGAAAGAGAAATCTCATTAAAAGTGTTTTCATAGTATTTTTCAAGAGATCGCTTAATTCAGCCTTTTTTAATGAACTATTGCCCCTATCTATAATCCTCTAATCAAGGGCTTGCCGCCCTTTGTCCCATCATACTACAGTGTTTGACCTTGACTTGTATGTCATTGTCCTGTTTGAAGGAATTTGATTGGATGTTAAGTTCGATCGATTAGGCTATCGTTGCACCTAGTCTTAGATGTGATCCATGTTATGATTTTAATACTTTCTCCTAATTGGTAAATAATATGGTGCTGGCGTGAATGTGTCACTTATCTTGTTTGGAATGGTTGCTCGGGGTGCTAGCGTCATCGGGGAGCAAACATTCGGTTGGGTAATAATTATGTTTCTTGAAATGGCGACTTGACATTTAATTCACAGGCTAACCTATATCCAAAGTTGTGTACTTAATTCTCTTTAATCATTTAGTCCATGGTCGTTCTTAAGTGATCAACCTTGGCTATGACATTTCACATTTATCCTTCTACAATAGTGCTTAATATAATTTGCTTAGTTATTTATGCTTCGTGGATTGAATACGTAGTTGATTATGAAAGTTTACCATATGAAAAAAGGAAAGAAAAGAAGTTGATGGAATTATATAAAATGTACAGACTATGCAAATAAAAATTAGTTACTTGGATTAAAAAAGGACACTTTCTATGAGTTTTAAGACTCAAAAAGGTTTATTTTAAAGATTTTGTTGTCTGTACATAAAAAAATGTATATAATAAATTACATAATATGATGTGGAGAGAAAACATCGAATGAAAAAATTAATTATGTTTTAAATTGACAAATGGTAAAGTGTCATGTTGCATGATGTTATCCATTATTCAAATCTTGATGTACACATAGCAAGATCATTTTTAAAAAAAGTTGAAGATATATTTGCTATAAGTGCTAAAGGTCAATGAAATTTCGATAGCGTGTTTGTTTTTTTATTATTTTTCTACGCTTCTACCTACATCAAGTATGTGTTGAAAAATCAACAATACCGTATACTTAATTTTTTAGAGTAATGTTTTATGTACCTACTCAAAATCATCCCACATGTTGTGACATTAAATGACAAGACTAATCAAACGGGACAAGTATTTACATATTTAATATGTTATTTTGGCACAAATTTTTTTGGTGCATAGTTGGAGGGCAAAATAGTTAAAATATTTAGGCCCTATTTAATGGTCATTATTTGGCAAAAATAAAGCTTTTAATAGTGAATTTTTGAAAAATGTGTTGTTTAAAAATAGCAAAAAATTTTGAATTTACATGCAGAATATTTTATTGTATAAATGTGATTAAAAATGAATATATACAAAAAAGAATTTTTAGATACAATTTTGCTATGCTAACATGGAGGGTTTTGACACCCTCCTGGACAAACCACTCACAATGGGGGCATGATTTTTTTGCATTATTTTTATTCACATGGGTCCCGTTCTCATTTGAGTATATGTCAACAAAATCGACATCTTTTTAACAAAGAAGTTTAATTGTTTTGGATAATAATTGTCAAACAAGGGCTTATATTCAATTTAATTGTAACACATGTAATTTTAACATTCAATATTGACTATTTTTGTCAAGAGGGAGTCCAAATTCACCCGTTCAGATAGATTGGAAACTCGAAATCTTACTTTTGAAGGTTTTTGACCACTTGAAAAAGTGAGGAGTCCATCCCTAATTTACCATTTTTATTATGTAATAAGCCCCCAAAAATACTAAATATTCTAAGTTCTTATTTGATGGGGATTAAAATTATATTTTTAGTGAATTTTAATAAAAAATAATAAAAAAGTTATGAATTCTATGAAATATATGGTTAAAATTAAAAATTTTGCATAAACATCCCTACATTATTAATTGCAAAAGAATTTGTCATTTTTTCAAAAATGCTAAAAAATGACCAAAAATGTCATTTTTTAGCGTGAAATGTCAAAATTACCTTTATAACACCTTTTGGGGCATATTTATTGCTCATTAATGATATGATTTGATGTTTGACTTGTGTAAGAAAAACATATGAATATATCTAATACACAATGGATAATAGAATTGTTAACCAAAAATAAAAAATATTTCTTAATCTTTTGCCATGTAGATGAGTGAAAAATTTTCAACAAAAAAGGGAAAAAAAAAAAAAAAGTTTTGTTAGTTTGTTTGTTTGTTTTCCCCATTGTAATAACAAGAAAGTAATTTTGGATTCATCTTCCATTTTGATATACTAGCATTTATAAATTGTATAATATTTTTATCTTATAACTTAATAGTTTGGAATTGTTAAATATAACATGCTAATATTAATTTGCAAATTATTATTCATTCATTTGAATTGCTTTTGTAAATTTTTTTGAATAAAGATAATAATAATAATAATATCCTTCATAAAATTTTGTTGGAGATTCTCTATTTAATAAAGTATTGTGCAAATTCTGTGAATATTTTGTCATTTAGTAGTTGAGTATTTAAATACACACTTGAAGAATGTATTCCAATCAAACCCATTAAATGCTTCCTATCATGTGCTAAATATGGATAGTTCAACTGTCGAACTAGAATGTGAAGACCACAGTTAAAATGTCGAACTCGACACTTAATAAATATCTGAAAAAACATTTGAACTATCACTCTCACAAATTTACTATTTTTTGGTATAATTTATTTATAGGTGCCACTTGCATGATATTATAGTCCGATGTATATGAATTGTACCAAATGCTTATCATTGATATATCAAATTTTTAGGTACGAGTAACAATTTGAAATTCATCGGGTTGCATAAGGATGAGTTGGGCACAATCAGGCCACGTTTGAACCTCGTTCCAACACCAAGCACGTAAAGCTGAATGATGTTTAAGGCTTGAAGTTATATAGTGTATATTTTCAAAATATTAGGTCATAACGATTGATCGGACACATAATATTACGATTATACATTAACACGAAATTTTAGATAAAAGCAGAGAATTTAAATATAATTGATAACATGAAGCATTATTCACCTACGTCAAGCGTCGCCGACATTTGAACTTTCACCGTTACTAACTTCCTCCTCATCGTTCGAACTTATGACAATGACATCGGGTGGTAGAATGTTACGAATCAATCATTATTATAGGAGTTATCATAGTAAGGAACCATGTATTCTAAAATATCATCGACTTCATGGTTCGGTGATTGAGATGATTGGCTAGAAACATTATCCAAGTTGGGAAAAATGAATTTAGTGGTAGTATCATTGATCATCTAATATATTTTCAAACGATTCCTTATAAATGATATCTGGATAGTTCGACCTGGTACACAATAAAAATGTCTTTTTACACATGAACATGAACTAAATAAACATAAAAATAAGTTGTTTGATGTGTACGTCATGATACCTTCAAAATAATACAACAAATTATAAATCCAAAAGCAATGCATAGTTGTCCGAGTCAATGAAGTCCTATTGCCTACTATTTTTCCATCTGTTCAGGCCACTCTTTGTGTAGGGAGTTCGAAATTCATCTACAACTCCATTAACATGAACAAATTCTAATGTCAGATGATGATTTAACATGTAATGAATTCGTACGATATATAGTGAAGCAACTCAAACACATTTTCATTTTATTATAACTGTCGAGTAATCCATTCAAATGTAGAAAAATATAGTAACCATATGTCGAGAATGACTGATTTTCTCAACGATGTTCCGTCTGTACTTTAAAGAAACTCCCGAGTGCAATCATGAATCAGATTTTCTAATACACAATGACCATAGAATGAACCACATTGCAACAAACTGAATCAATCATAAAATGAAACATAGAATGACCATAGAATGAACCACATTACCTAAGTTATGAATCAATAAATTGAACCACAATGCAATGAATTAAACATATCAATCCACAAATTCAACCTACATTGCTAAAACTACAATAAACATGTATATTCTAATAAACCATAATGGAAATGTATATTCTAATAAACCACAAATTCAACATACATCCAAGCACACTAAACCCCTTACAATAACTTAATTTCTGAGAAAATAAACCACAATGGATATGCATATATTATTTTCGAGGCAAACCCACTACCTATTAAAGACAGAAAATACAATTCCTAAATAAATAAATAAAATACATTTTGGCAAAAAAAAAATCCAACATTTTTTGAATAATATTAAAAAATTAAAAACTCTTAAATCTTAGTTAATGGAACAATGGGAGATGAACATACCTTATGTTAGAAATGAGACGAAAACCAAGCCAATTTCTTACTGGAGTTGCTTTTGGGGATAAAAACTTCTTACCCTCGATCAATCTAGATACATATTATGGAAGAAAAAATCAACCACTTGAGAAAGAGGTGGAAATGAGGAGCAGTTACCGTAGGGTGCGGTGTTTTATCGATTATGAGAGTGGCGTGATTTAGGGTTTATTTTTAGGCAATGGAGAAGGACGATGTGAGGAAAAAGAATAGAAAATTCCAGCAATGGGGGTAGGTTATGGGTTTAGCACATGGGTGTCGGGTGAGGATGAGTTTGGTGTGATGTTTTCAACTTTTTGGTACAACCTTTTCAATTAATCAAATCAAAAATTAATAAAGGATATGCCAGGTATTTAAAATTTTTTAAAAAGCAAGAAAGATCAAAATTGACATTTTTATCAAAATTATCAAAAGGTACATTTTTGTAAATGGCAATAAAAAAAGTGACATGGAAAGCAAATTCCTTCTAAAATTAATAGTGGACTTTTACGTTGATAAAAATCTAAATTTTAATTCCTATTAACATCTAGTTCTTAAAGTCAACATGTGTCCGAATTTATTGCTCTACTCTAAACTTTACTATCTTTGCATGGTTATTAGAATGCTTATTAGTACAAAATGTTCCTACGTTTAATTTTTAGTGTGCAAAGCCTTACTTTTCAATTTTTTGTATTTCCACCCTTATTTTTATGTTTCATAGGTGAAAACGTCATTTTCATTAATTTTTTTTTATCAAATTTCTCAATAAAAAAATTTGAAATGACGAATATACTCTCATATTTAAATAAAACAAAAATAAAAATAAAGAAGTATTTGTAGCCATACTCCCAAACCTTTTTAAAAATGCAAATAAATTATTAAAAAATTCAAAATAAAAAAATCCTCTCTCTCTCTCGCTCGCTCGCTCGCTCTCTCTCGCTCGCTCTCTCTCCCCCCTCCTCCACCACCACGACGACGATGACGAACAATAAACAATTTCCAACAATCTACACCAAATTGATACACCAACAATATGAATCAATACTACAATATACTCCAAAACAATAAACAATTTCCAAAAAATTAAAGTTCTAAAAAATCTCAGGCATTAGAGATTCAATGTACTCTGAACTTAGTGATATCAAACGACCCGAACGGCTCATCGACTTGGCTCGTGAAAACACGAGCCGCGAGCCGCAAGTGTGTTCGACGAGCAGAGCAAGGCTCTGCTCGTTGAGCTCGCGAGCGGCTCGTTGGCCGAGCCCACGAGCCTCGTGAAAAATTTAAAAAAATTTAAATAAAATGTGAAAAAGTAAAAAAAATAAAATCAAAAAGCTCGTGGGCTCACGACTCGACTCATGAGCTCGCCCACGAGCAAACGAGCTCACGAGCTGAGCCGAGCTCGTGGGTTAAAGGGCCAAGCCGAGCCGCTCGGCCCATTGCCATGACTACCTGAACTTCTTTGTGATGTCATTTAGTCTCTCATGAATAAAACCCGAAATGGGGTTTGAAGAAATGGATCCTACCTTTGAACCTCTCTTGCCTCGTCAGCTTCGGTGAAGAAAAATCAAGACGAGCTCCAGACGGTTGACACGAGACCTTCGTTTTGATGCGCCATTTGAATTAGACGAATAGATTTCATCAAAACTCGGTTCATTAGATTCATATTTTCAAATTCTGGATTGTCGGTTTTGGAGAGTTATGGCTCAATTTTTGAGGCGGCGAATTTTGATTGAGAACCTATTTTGATGTTATAGAACCATGAATGGGAGCGCCTTGGGGAGTAGATTTTACTAGTTGGTGGCTAATGAAATGGGTGTTGCCGGAAAGAGTGTTGTTGCTTTGGTTTTGGTCCTTGAGATGAGGGTTTTGGGTAGCGATAGAGGGGTCGTTTGTTTTGACGTGTGGCCAGACAGGTGGGCGAAATGTGATGGTGGAATGGAGGTGTATTCGGTGGTGGTGGTGTTCGGAGGTCTAGGTGACGGTAGGGTGGGGTTTGAGGTTATTAAAATAGAAGGGTATATTAGTCATTTCATATATTTTTATTGAGAAATTGATAAAAATTGATGAAAAGACGTTATTCACAATGAAAAGTGGAAACAAGGGTGAAAATGCAAAAAATTGCAATGAAGGGATGTTTTGTACACTAAAGATTAAACATAACCTTTTTTTTGCTAATAAGCCTTATTAGAAAGCAAACATTGGTTCCCCTGAGATATCTCTTCACCACAACAAATCCATTCAGTTCTCTACCCTTTTTCTTGTAATACTCCGTAGTCGGTTTTGATCTTCCTCTTCCCTTCCTCTGCATGCGAGAGATAGCAGGTCTTTTCTGATCTGTTCTCTCTTTCTCTCTAGAAGCCATGGCGTTTCAATTGTTGTTCTTCTTGTTGATCACATCTCTGTCTTCAATTCCTCTTTCACAATCCAAGCTTTCGTTGGATTATTACGCTAAAACATGCCCAAGATTTGATAGCATTGTGCAGGAGATAGTATATTCCAAGCAAACACAGGCTCCGACCACCGCAGCCGCCACCCTCCGCCTCTTCTTCCACGACTGTGCTGTGGATGGCTGTGATGCATCTGTTCTTATAAGGTCATCAGCCACCAACAAGTCTGAGAGGGATAACGAAATCAACCATTCTCTCGCTGGTGATGCATACGATGTCGTTTCCAGGATCAAGACCGCCGTGGAGCTCGAGTGCCCCGGCATTGTCTCCTGCTCCGACATTCTGGCCATGGCCACACGCAATCTCATCACCATGACGGGCGGACCACACTACAAAGTCCGATTGGGACGTAAAGATGGGTTTGTTTCACAGGCTTCACACGTTGAAGGCCACATTTCCAGGGCTAACAATTCCGTAAACCAAATTATTGCAATTTTCCAATCCATGGGCTTCACCGTCCAAGAAATGGTGGCATTAACCGCCGGCGGCCACACCATTGGGTTCGCTCACTGCAGTGAATTCAGCAGCAGGCTTTTCGGCAAAAATCCTGATCCCGCCATGAATCCCATGTTCGCCCAGGCCCTTAAAATCTACTGTGCAAATTACTCCACCGATATCAATATAGCCGTCTTCCTCGACGTGATTTCTCCAGGGCGTTTCGACAACAATTTCTTGAAGAATTTACAGAAGGGATTGGGAATTCTAGCTTCGGACAGTGCATTAATGAAGGATCCAAGAACTGTAGAAATCGTGAATAAATATGCCATGGATAACAACTTGTTCTTCAGAGATTTCTCCAAGGCAATGGAGAAGCTTAGCATATTGGGAGTGAAGACTGGACAAAAAGGAGAGGTGAGGAAAAGATGCGACATGTTCAACAATGTTGATTAAGCATAGAAATTGGATTGATATTTCATTATTTAAGAATTGGAAATGAAGATTTTCTTTCAAATTTCTTGAATTGATTCTCAACCATTTGATGATGATCTAAAGATGATTTAGATTGATTTGTTTGATTAGATACTCTTGATTTTCTGATAAATAATACTAATTTTCTAAAACATTTTACATTTTAGTTTTCCAAAGAAATTTTGTGTCCTTAATTATATGTTTTACTACGTCGTTTCACTTGAAAAGTATTCCACTTTTCTTTCCAAAAAAAAAAAATAATATGATGGAAACCTTGAAACCATCTAAAATATGCAACTGATATCGTTTACATTCAGAGGAAAGTAAAGAAAGTTAGATTGTTGATGAGAATTCTCCAAAAAGCAATAGTAGAGATAAGTGAAATTTCATATGATTACAATAAATTTTTCGATATTCAAGTGTATCTATAAAATCATACGTGAATTCTTAGTAAATATATACAACTTGAAATCAAATTAACATAACTCGAATATGAGCATCTCCGAAAAACTCTTTAAACATAAGATGCTTCCTATTTTAAAGAGTCAACTCTTAAAATTATGTTTTAAAAGACTATTTGAATTAACATTTTAATTTAGGGACTAACTTTGACTCTTCAAATTTGAAGTGCCAAACACACTCTCTATAATTAAATACATAAAAAATATTTCAATTTTCCATGAAAGAAAATAATATAATAATCACCAAACATCAAGATTTCGAGATGCTAATTTAAAGGTAACCTTCCTGTTGGAATTTGGGTTCCAATACACCAAGAAACCGAGCTCAATTCTAAACCAATCGACACCACAACGCACGACCCAATCCCAAACCCAAACTTCCAAAACCGGTTGCTATGGTTTCTGCCCAGGGGTTGCCCACAAAGAACGAGGGTGGAGAGTATGGTAGTCACTAGGGTCAGCCACAAAGGCTATAAGAGAAGGAGAGGCCAAGGCAAGCACTAAGCAAGAAGTGGCAGTCCTCTCTTTCAAAACACACGGCTCCAACACACTTTCATTCACACCAACTTTGAATAGTAATGGGCAATTACATATAAAGGGAGAATTATGTATGGACTTTAGGTTAGAAGAGTAAGGTTCAATAGGTACAACAATAAGTGGGCTATCAACAGAAAAGCCTTCAAAGATAATGGGCCGGGCCATGAGCAACACTAACTAAATTAGGTTACTTCAAATGGCCCATAAAGGTTGTAGGATTGGTCGCCTCAATTGTGGTGTCGATAATTCACTTCACTTATCGGCCGAAACCTATGAAGTATAATCCAATAAAATCGATTTAACATCATTGTCCAAGATTTATTGGGTATCAAAACCCAACACTTCCCATTCTTGGTCACTGGAAATATGTGCTTCGTAGCTGCCTCGATTTCCAGTGCCAGTGGAATTGGTGGCAGCAGCATGTTCGTAACAATCCAGAATATAGTTGCTGGATTAGACCGTAAAACATCATCCAGTTTTTCAGCTTTTATGGTCACTGGAGGATCATTTGCTAATGTTGCCTGATTTTTTGGCTGCGAGTTCCTGTTTGATTATGACATAGCTCTATTGTAAGTCTTGAAGGGATCTGCAACCTTATGCTTCCAGAGTGGCTCATCATGATAGTTTTCTGAACTTGTCCTGCATTTTCTACTTTCAAAACATGGAAATCTGGGTTATTATATTGGAAGTTGGAATCGCAAGGGATTAAAAGAAATGGTAGCTGTTAGAATTTAAGTGTGACCCGAATTCCTTGTTAAAATAATTGAAGAATTCTAATTGAAGTGTACGTCAAGATTAATTCAGTTTGGAATGCTTTTGAAGTTTTATTCAAGTTGAAATTCTATTTGAAAACTCTATTTTGAGTCGAAATTTGTATTAAACTTGAAGATGTTGAAATTATGGACCGGAAAGAAAAGTCGTCACATTTTCGCTAGCCTACCACTAGAGCAATACTTGCAGGTTTTCTCCCCGAAACTTGGTTGCTCACCTATCGCCCGCCGACGCTTGAGCGATGGACCTATCGCTAGCTTATCACTCGAACAACATCAGACCATTTTCGCGTTTTAATACGTTTATATTATTAACTCATCTATTAGAGTTTGGACGTCGCCTTATATAGTTGCCCATAAATATTAGATTTTTCTATACAATTTTATAGAGTGAGAAAAGTAATTACTAGCATTTATGATCATTGTAATATTTCTCTATTTTCATTATTTGCGGTGCAATAAAATATTCTAATTCCAAAGCCATATTTTCTTATCTTCTTTTATTATTTTACTTGTGATCAAATACTTCATTATTGTACCATATAACTTCAACATTTCAATTCGATGGTTGATTTCATATCAAGTGGTTTCGAATGATACATGATCTTTAAATTTCCAACAAATGATATCAAAGATTATGGGCATAATTAGCACAACAATAGCCTTGAATTGGAAACTGGTAAGGGTTATGAATCCACCTATTTATACATTATCATAACTTATCACCTGATTTTGAAACAATTTTTAGTTTTTATTACGATTTGATATTAACTGAGATTGTCCAGTAATACTAGATTCATATAAAGACTTGTGGAGTGAGATACTGGATCATCCCATCAATTCAAATTCCTCATCCCATAGTTTGATTACATGGATAGTCTACAGCAGGAGACACTTCGAGAATACT
>CAIGRB010159474.1:32777-48485 GCA_903798255.1 Fraxinus quadrangulata
GAGTCTGGTGGTGGTCTCAGTTCATCCACCAGGTGTGTGGTTTTGCCGAAAAATGGGTTTGTATTTTCGATCGAACCTTTTTTCAAACAAAATCAACCACTCTCGACTTCCAATCTGATTTTCAGTTTGTTTTAACACTTTATACCACTAGCCTAAACTCTGATACCACTTGTTAGGACTTGTCAAACTCCACATTGGTATGATATTGTTTGCTTTGGGCCTGGACCTTCACGAATTTGCTTTTGGATATTACTCAAAAGGCCTCATACCAATTTAGTATTGTCCTACACTTATAAACTCGTCATATTTCCCATGTCTAGCTAATGTGGGACTTCTTTTACTCCCAACAAATATAAATCAAGGCAACGAATAAATTTGGAAGTAGAACTTAAAAAATTAACAAGTTGCTGTCAATAAACCAAGTTAAAATCAAAAACTTCATGGACAAAAAACTAACTCTGATCCAGGTTTCACCACATTGTAGAAGGTCTTCTTGGCTGCAGCTTTTGTCTATTTTTCACTAGTGATCTACAGACTACCTCATCCTCATCAGTTGAGCCCTGTATTTGCTCATTCAGAGTGGATAATACACCTTTCCGAACAATATTAATCAGCATCTTCATATTCCGAGCTGTAATATTCTTCTGATTCAGCCTATGCAAATGATCAATTATTATACCGGCATCATCTTCCATCTTTGATGATACCTGAGAAAACACATGACCCTTTGCACCTGTAGCCATGGGACTCTTCAAGGGGTGTCCCAAACACTTTCCCAGTTTTGGGAAGCACATTTGCCTTAAGATTGGCAAGTCTGCAAGTCTTCACTGATTTCACCAATCAATCTTCTCAGCAACATAGCCTCCTTAAATACCTCTGTAATAACCATGTATTCTGCTTCTGTTGTAGACAATGCCACTGTATTTTACAAAGTAGCTTTCAAGCTGATATCACATCCTCCAAGGGTAAACACATACCCTGTAAGTGATCTCTTCTTAAGATCCCCATCATGTATCTGCTAACTGCACTAATTGCATGTACCAAATCAAGTCTTGTACAAACCATAGTAAACATGAGTGAACCAATTGCACTGGAGTAAAGAATTTGAGACATATAATCAATGTCTTCATCTGATTATGGACACAAGTTAGATGATAGTTTGAAGTGGGGAGCCAAAGGAATACTGACAGCCTTAACTTTCACCATATTGAATCTTTCAAGCACCTTCTCAATGTACCCCTTCTGACTCAAATATAAATTGCCAGTCTTTCTATCCCTCAAGATCTCTATTCCAAGAATCTTCTTTATTGCACCCAAATCCTTAATGTCAAACTCCTTACCGAGTTGTAATTTTACCTTTCTGACCCCTACTTTATCATTGGCTGCTATAAGCATATCATCAACATATAATAACAAATATGTAGTTAATTCATCACTTTCTTTTCTGAAGTAAACACAACTATCATAATTACATCTATCAAAATCATGAGTAGTCATGAATGAATCAAACATTTTATACCATTGTCTTGGTGACTACTTTAATCCATCCAAGGATTTCTTCAATAAGCACACATAGTCTTCCTTCTCTGAAACTATGAATCCATCTGGTTGTTGCATGTAGATGCTCTCATCAAATTCTCCATGTAAGAATGATGTCTTGACATCCATTTGCTCAAGCTCCAAATCATTCTTAGCCATCACTCCAAGTAAAGCCCGAATAGAACTATGCTTCACAATGAAAAATCAACACTTGAAATTTGAGTGTAGCCCTTTGCCACTAATCTAGCCTTGTATCTAGCATCTTAAATTTCTGATGCATCTTTCTTTCTTTTGAACACCTATTTACAACAAATCACATTTTTACCTTTAGGTAATTTTACCAAGTCCCAAGTGTTATTTTTGTTCAATGGCTCCATCTTCTTCTGCATAACAATCATCCATCTACTATAATCACTGTAACCGACTGCCTTCGAATATATGGCAGGCTCTTCAATAGAATCAATATCTTCAGCCACATTCAAAGCATAAGTAAACAAATCTGCTTTCTCATACTTCTGTGGAGGTCTAATCTGTCTGCGAGGTCTATCCTTTGCTATAGAATAGTGTGGTGCTGGTGGTGCAGGCAAAGCAGGCAAAATATTACTTTTTATCAACTCATCTGTAGTAGACTGTTCTTCAACCTCTAATTGGTCTTTTGAACCAATGTCCAACTCTACCTGAGTTGGATAATTATGCTCCTCAATTTGATCAGAGTCTCCAAGAGATGAATTACAAACCACAGAAAGTTCATCAAAGACTACATTCCTACTAACAACCGTATTTCTAGTCTCTGGACACCACAACTTATACCCATTCACACCTTATTAGAGAATAAGCCGTACACCCAAAAATTTTCAAATTAGAATAATTAGAAGGTTTACCAGACCATATCTCTTCTGGTCTCCTTTTATCAATGGCAACTGAGGGTGATCGATTAATCAAAAAATAAGCTGTAGTAGCAGCTTCAACCCAAAAAGACTTAAGCAACCCAGAATTTGAAAGCATATAGCGAACCTTTTCCATCAAGGTTTTGTTTATCCGTTCTGTCACACCATTCTGTTGGGGATTTCCAGGCACTGTTCATCAATTATTGTCAACGAGTAATAATATTCAACTTTAGAAGGTACCCTGGCTAGTCCCTAAAGATCTGAATGGATATATTCAAGTGTTCCCTTCGTGTTGTGTCTTCCTTTAGCAAATCTGACTCACTTCTGTTTCTTAAAGACACAATCCTCACAAAATTCAATTTTTCTTGTCTTCTGCCCATCAAGAAGTCCCCTTTTACTCAGATCCGCCATCCCATTCTCATTCATATGCCCGACCTTCATATGCCAAAGTTTTGTAGCTTCATCTTCCGTCAAAGAAGAAGTAGAAATTGATTTATTCCCAATCACTATGAAATTGTGCAATATGTACAGCTGTGTAGAGTTTTTATCTCCCTTCATGACAACAAGAGCACCGTTACTCACTTTCAAAACTCCACCTTACCGTTGTATATGTATCCCTTTGAGTCAAGTCAACTCAAAGATATGAAATTTCGCTTTAATTCTGGAACAAGTCTTACATCTGTAAGTGTTCTGACAGCCCTATCGAACATTCTGATTCTGACTGTACCAACTCCAACAATTTTGCAAGGCACATTATTTTCCATAATCACAGTACCTCTCAAAACTTCGTCTTATGTAGAAAACCAGTCCCTGATAGGACACATATGAAAACTACAGGCAGAGTCAAGAACCTATTCATCACAAAGTTTGGAATTCCCATCAGAAATCACAAGAAGCTCTCCACCATATTAGTAATCTTCCACAACATCAGCCTCTACTGTATTATCAGGTTACTTTCTGTTCTCTGTAGCACCAGTAGCTTTATTTCTATTTTTCAAGGCAAAGCAATCAGCTTTAAATGCCCATTCTTCTTGTAGTAATGACATGTCTTCTCATCATGACTAGACTTCGATCTATCCATCATGTTTCTATCATTATTCGTATCTTGATTCTTTCCACGCACAATCCAGCCTTCAGCAAGATTTTCAGATCCTCTGACATGATGCCTCATCTTCTCCTAACTATAGAGAATAGTATCTCTAAAAGTTACATATGATGGTGGTAGTGAACACAACAACATCAAAGCCAAATCAAACTCGTCATACTTAACCTCTAATGTCTCAAATCAGTTACGATTTCATTGAACATTATTAAGTGATCATCCACTGACATACCGTCAGACATCCGGTGAGAATACAAGCGCTGTTTCAAGTGTAGCTTGCTGGTCAAGCTCTTTGTCATGCAGAGTTACTTCAACTTCAACCATAATGCAGCTGCACTCTTCTATTTAAGAATATCTTGAAGAATTTGATTTGAGAGATGTAGATAAATTTGAGATTGGGCTTTTCANCCATCTTTAACCACCGCGCAAGCACACTTATTTCCTTTAGAACTTCCTGAAGAATTAGATTTGAAAGATGTAGACGAAGTTGAGATTGGGCTTTTCGATCCCTACACCACTTCTCATCCGGCATCCAGGTAGTAGGTATTCTATCAAAACCAAATAAGGCTTCCTCCAAATCCATTTGCACCAACACTGCTCGCATCTTCACTTGCCAAAATGTAAATTTCGAATTTCTATCCAACAATGGAATGCCATACTTCATTGTCTCCATGCGGAACTATCAACCTTGAGCTCAATAGATTTGTAATTACAATATCAAGATTTCAATAATCAATTGAAATCTAAGCTCTCAAGAATATTTTATCTCAATTCTCAATGTTAGAATGTTATAATAATATTACAAGCCATGACCTATAGTTAGTAAAACCCTAGGAACAAGTTATAGTAGAAAAGAAGTCCAAAAATGCGTCAAACAGACAAAATGGGCTTGGGCTGAAAAAGGAGCGAGGGGCAAGCGACAGTCGGGCGACGAAGTTTCAAGTTTTTTTCCACCAGCTTTGCTCGAATGTCCTGCTAGCGCCAGAATAGCGAAAATACGGCGACCATATACAGTTTTGCACTGCATTTCTCAACCCGTAAATAAAATACAAAACTCGTAGCAGCAAAAAATTCCTCTAAAAGAAAACCATAAGAATTCTAATCCCCCACCCCGATACCAATCTTCCAGAAATCAAAACCAAAATCATCAATTCCCATTTCCATAATTGTAAATTGAAAATTTCCTTCTTCTTCAACAGATCAATAGTTAAACTACAAACTAAAGCTGCAACAATTAGAACCAAGCTCAACAGTTGAAGAATCTAAAGTGCACTGAACTTCATTTTCTTGTAATCCTCCGGCAAATCTTCATCTAGAAAAGGGTCGTCTTCATCCATTTCACTTCCTTTATCTAAAAACAGAGGTTTTGTGGTTCTCTGATTATAGGATTTTTTTTATTATTCTCGGCGGGTCGAATAATCAGGACTTGGTTTTGGTTCTAAGCAAACTGGATTTTCTCCGGAAAGATGAATTGGAGCTGCAGACCAGAACTTCCTCCAGTTCAGCATTAGAGCTGCGCTTTGAGCCCCAAACTACTTCAGTCTCCGTCATATTCTCATTAAACGGGACGCGAGCCTCTCGGTGTCATCTGGCCGTAGTTGGTACTCACACTCTCTGCGATACGAGATATGGGACATTTACTCATGAAATCGAAATCCTTGTTGTTCGAGGCATCACTCATAACGTCGTCGTTTGAGAAATCGTAACTCGAGTCCCTCAACAGTCTACCGGCATTAGTAGTAGTAATAGTATTTTTGTTGGTTTTAGTTGGTTCCTTGAAGGATGGCCGTCGATTTTGACGATAACTACTTTGGGTGAGGAGGGAGCGGACAATGAAGGCATGGCGGTGCCTGCGATGGAGGCAGAGTTAGTACTAGTGCTACTGTTATCTAGAGTGATGGGATTATGGTGGAGGATATTTTGGAGTTGTAACATGGAGTAAATTTAATCAACACTCGTTGAACTTTAGTATTGTTACTACTTAGTCCTTCATTTTTAATATGTTATCCAATATTCACTCATCTTTTCATATAATTACCCATCTATCACTCATTTAATTCTCATCTCTCCAAATGGACGGAAAATTGACGTGGAAAACAATAATTCACACTTAAATCTTGACAACTGAACACATTTTCATGAGATTTAACTTCTTAACCCAATAATAGCAGAATACCCCTATTTTCTTAGCTCATTTGAACTTTCTTATTTACTACCTCTCTCATCTCTCTACCCCAATTAATGCAAATCTTTTTCTTTTGTTTTGTGTTTTTTAGGTCCAATTTATGTGGGGTTTGTATCAAATGCACAGATTTCCCTACTGAAGATTACTACGATTACATCGTTGTAGGAGATGGCACCGTCGGCTGTCCATTGACGACGACTCTGTCGAAAATCTAGCCTTCTTTAAAAGAAAATCCATGGTTCAATTATAAGCTAGCCATGTCTCTTACCCTCTCAATGGTTTGTCTGTTTGTGGTTTTGCTCTTTTTAACCTTTGGATGTCGAAGAAAACCCAGAAATTACGCAGTGAAACAGAATTCTTGTAAAGAAGAACTGATGTTAGCAAGCAACATTTGTCCTAATTCTAATCTTTGAAAAGCCGTTGCTTAATTTTATATTTACAAATCTCTTGTCTACAACTTGTCATTTTGATTGGGGCTCATTGCTGGTAGAAGGGAGGTTTGGACCGGTTTATGATGGACTATTACCCGGAGGAGTTCATGTGACTGTTAAAGTTGTAATACATGGTTCAATTATGACTGATCATGAAGCTGCGAAAGAGCTCGAGTATCTTGGTCGAATAAAACATCCTAATCTTGTTCCTCTAACTTGATGTTGCTTGGCCGGAGATTTTCTTTTAAAGAATGCCGAATTTACGACAATAGGGCAGCCGTTCCCAAACTCTGAAGGAATTGTCCCATCTATAGAGTTATTTACTAATCGAATGAATGCAAGACCCTTCAGGTCAGCAATTCCAACTGCTATACATTCATCAAGCCTGTTAAACTTTGAGTTGTCAAGATTTAACATGAAAATGGGTTGAGTTGTCAAGATTTAACAGAATATACTCACCACATAGGAATTTCTATTTTCCACATCAATTTTCCATCCATTTCGTTAGATGTGAGTTAAATGAGTGGTGTATGGATAATTATATGAAAATATGAGTAAGTATTGGGCAACCTATTAAAAATGAATGAGTAAGTAGTAACAATACAAAAGTTAATTGAGTGTTGATTAAATTTACTCTGTGATGTGCGAGTGAGTGTGAAGGTGGATTGTCTACACTACTGAGAGTAGAAAATCAGTAGACGTGCGTTCCTTCCGTCTTCAAATTTTAACAAATTCATGTATATATGAGTTATAGAAAGTACAAAAATAATAATGTATGTATTATATGTGCATCCCATGAAATATATAAATAATAAATTAATTGATCAAAATTATTTTTCTATCAAAATAATTTTAAATAACTAAAAACACAAAACCAAAAATACAAGATTTTTCGACATTAAGGTTATTTTAACATTTTGTTTTATTAAATGAGTCTAGTAATCGTGGTAAATGCTTCAAAGTTTAGTGAGCAATCAGAAACATTTTTCAAATTATAGTAAGTTATAGAATACGTTTTTAAACTTTAGTAAGCAATAAAATATGCTTTCTTACATAGCAATTAGGTAATAAGGTGACACAGCATCACATCTGCATTCCATTAGCCATGTCACCAATTGCGTTAGAGGTTTGAAATTGATATTATGTCAATGAGTAACATCCAACATTTGTATAAGTTTAATGGTCAAAACGCGATATTTTAAAATTCAATGAACAATCGAAAAAAATAGACATAAGCTCAGTGATTGTTGGGACAATTAACTCAAATAATCACACATTCAACTATAAAGAAAAATAATTTCATAACAATACCAAAAAAATAATAATGAGTTTTGATTTTTTATATATTCAACAAGTGATTTTTATTTTAAAAAAATTAAATTTTTTGAAAACATATTCCAGTGGAATCTGAACATATCTATTAGTGCATCCATTCCACTAATAATCTACTTGTGCGTATGTTGAGTAGAGGATCGGGATATTTTAGATGAGAAAAGACCTCATTTACATCACTGGAAAGTAAACTCAACCGAAAAAAAAAAAAATTGAATAAGAAGTCCCAATGATACATGTCAATATATCAATTAGTACGCTAATTTTTGAATAAGATAGGTGCAAAAGCAAAATCATTAGCACATTAAAGAAACTATTTAAACGTAAGATCTTTTTTATTTTAAAGTGTCAACCCTTAGGTTATATTCCAAAAGATTTTTAAATTAGCATTTTAATTTATAAAATAATTTTGGCTCTTCAAATTTGGAGAGTCAAATGTACTCTCTATAATTAAATAAATTCAAAATATTTCAATTTTTAATTAAGGAAAATAATATAGTAATTTGAAGAGAAGCTAGAAAAAATAAAAAAAATAAGAAAAAATAATAAATCTTTTTTGAAGTAGTAACATTAATTTTTACATTATGTCATTTGACAACATATTACTCGACAATTTTTTAAAACAACTTCAATGAGATGTAAACTTTGTCGTCAATCAAATAATGTGCACTTAGCATTAGACTATTTTAGATAACTGATATAGTCGAAATTCGCCGAATGTTAAAGCTCGAGCATTACCTCCAATTCTATCTCGAGCGCCATTACACTGTGTCCAGCAGTAATGCTCGACCTCATGTCCTCGAGCATTCACACTGACTTCTACTCAAATTGCTGACAACAGTCCTCGAGCAGGGAGTCGTCGAGAATTGTCTTCTATCCTCAGATACTATGTGCCGGGAGCATTATCCTCGCGAGAATTCTACAGTTAAGCTAATTCAACAGTAAGCTCCAACCCTATCAGATCACCCCATTCAAGGAATCCTAGGTCCCGAAGGAGTTCTTATCTTAATCAAACACTTACCCCGATAATCACTCCTTGAAATAAGGATGACAAATCCTACTAGGAGTGCACTACTGCATGCTCTATAAATACGGGGCGTTGGATCATTATTAAGGTACGTGATATACAGTTTTACAGTGCATATATATTTATTCCAAATTCTCTCTCTGACTTAAGCATCGGAGGGGCGACGAGGACACACCTCGACGCCTTTGTTTCAGGTACCGGAAGACCTGGTTCGTGCTAGATCTCGATCGTCAAGCTCGGAAATCACACAGGTGCGATTTTTGGTAGCATCATTGGCGCCGTCTGTGGGAAACGCTATCAAAAGTCATGGTGAATACACGGTCAGGTCTTCTTCCAGCAAACTCTTCCGCTCCTAACCCACCTCCTACTACGGAACCCCCAATCCAGCAAGAAGAGTCGTCGGCGATTCCGAACCATCAACCGGCCATGATTACCGCCGGGGCATTCGAAGAACTCCGCCAACAAGTTGCGATGTTGACCCAGCTTTTGAGTCAAAGAAATATTCCTCAAGGTCCGATGCCAGCCCAACAGGAAGGTTTTGTAGACGATGCTCGGGCTCGGGATACCCATGACGCCCACGACAACGGTGGTTCTGGGGCCTCGGGTATACCTCCGGTAGCCTCGGCCTCGAGGTTGGTCACCATGGGTTCAGATGAGCTTGCACGGATCATACAAGATGGGATCGCGGCAGGACTACAACAGAATGCTAGGGGAGCAACAGGGTTCACACCGAACACCCCGTTCACGACAGAGGTCCTTTCATATCCTCTCCCAGGCAGGTTCAAGTTCCCCCGTATGAAGGAGTATGATGGGACCACAGACCCCATCAATCATCTGAATGTCTACACGGACGTCATGAACTTACAAGTTGCACCAGATCCAGTAATGTGCAAGGCCTTCCCTCAAACTTTAACCAATGCCGCCAGGGATTGGTTCGCCACGTTGGAACCTAACTCTATAGCGTCATTCTCTGACCTTGCTGATAAGTTCTCCGCCTTCTTTGCCAGTAGCAAGCGCATTAGAAAAACGGCGGCCACCCTCATGCAGCTTCGTCAGGGGCCTAACGAGACTCTGCGTAATTTCATGACGAGATTCAACAAAGAGAGACTACAGATACCCGACCTTCACATCACGGCTGCTGTGTCGGCCCTAACATACGCAGTAAGGTGTGAAGCCTTCAAGATGTCTCTATCAAAGACGCCGCCGAAGTCAGTGACGGAGCTTCTCACCCGGGGTGAGAAATACATCAATATGGAAGAAGCGATGAAGTTTAGCCCAAATTCTGATAAGCTCCAGCTGAAGAGGTCACATGAGCCGAACCAGCGCCAAGATCATGTTCGAACAAACAAAAGCAAGAAGTGCCACATAGCCCATTGACTCGTCTAAACACATCAAGGGCGAATATATTGATGGAAATCAAGGATATGAAAGAGCTTAAATGGCCTCCTAGGTTGCGATCCCCCCTGGAGACCAGGGACAAGAGCAAATACTGTGACTCCCATAGGGATCATGGGCATACAACGGAGGAGTGCATAACATTGCAACGGGAGATTGATGCATTGATTAAAAGGGGATTTCTTAAAACATATATGGGGCACGATAAACGCCCTAGGAATGACCAGAATAACAGAAGGACCCCAGAGTCAGGAAGTAACAAACGTACAGCTGGCACAATCAACATTATAGTTGGAGGAATATCATCAGGAGGAGATTCAAACAACGGACGCAAGCAATATGCCAGGCAACACAATTCGAGCCATTCGACCACCCTCAGTAGTACAGAAAACATTAGCTTCAGACTAAAAGACTTGGAGGGCATAACGTTTCCTCATGACGATGCCTTAGTTGTAACAGCTATAATAGCCAATTTCGAAGTCAAGAGGATATTGGTAGACAATGGAAGTACAACCAGTGTGTTATCCCATGACGCATACATAAAGATGGAAATTTCCACCAATCATCTTAAAATTGTCAAGACCCCACTCCAAGGACTCGGGGGCGGCACAATAATCCTGGACGGAGTCGTCGATCTTCCTCTGACTTTAGGCTCGGACCAGAACCAGGTAACAGAGATTACCCATTTTCATGTGGTCTAGACCTCTGTGCCATACAACGCCATCCTAGGAAGACCGCTACTAAACAAGATCAGGGCCATAGTATCCACGTTTCACCTCGCTATGAAGTTCCCAACCAGTTATGGAATTGGATGTGTACGGCGAGATCAGAAGGCAGCAAGGATGTGTTACGTTAACAGCGTTCGAGGATTGGCCAATGACGTCATGCAATTATCTACACCAGAGCTCGAGCTCGGGCATCAGGGGAGGCTAGCTCCGGTTGAAGATTTAGTGGAGGTCGAGCTAGAGCTCGGGAAGAAGGTGACCATTGGTCAGGATCTTGATGCCGCCCTCAAAGACGAACTCATCAAGTGCCTATCCCAAAACCTTGATGTTTTCGCATGGAAAATTGAAGACATGACAGGAATAGATCCTAAGGTGGCGGAACATAAACTCAACATAAGACCAGGCGCAAGGCCGGTGAAACAAAGGAAGAGGCAATTTGCACCGGAACGACGGGAAGTGATACGGGGGGAGGTTAATAAGCTTGTCAAGGCTCAGTTCATCAGAGAAGTTCAGTATCCAGACTGGCTCGCCAACATTGTTCTTGTCAAAAAGGCCAACGATAAATGGAGGATATGTATTGACTTCACAGATCTGAATAAGGCATGTCCTAAAGACAGTTATCCCTTACCTCGGATTGATAACCTGGTGGACAATACCTCAGGCCATAAGTTGTATAGCTTTCTTGATGCTTTCTCAGGCTATCACCAGATCATGATGGCTGAAGAAGATCAAGAGAAAACATCGTTCATCGCTGATTCAGCCATATATTGCTACAAGGTCATGCCATTCGACTTGAAAAATACAGGGGCAACGTATCAAAGACTCATCAACAAAGTCTTCGCTGACCTAATCGGAAGAAATATTGAAGCCTATGTTGATGATATGGTGGTCAAAAGTAAGCAAGTGAATGAACACATTGCCGACCTCGAGGAGGTGTTCTCTACAATGTGAACGTATAAAATGAAGTTGAACCCGATAAAATGCGCTTTTAGGGTAGGATCGGGAAAATTTCTAGGCTTCATGATCACGCACAGGGGGATTAAGGCAAACCCAGACAAGATACGAGCCTTGGTAACCATGAAGTCCCCTACAAACAGGAAAGAGGTAGAAAAGCTTACAAGTCAGGTCGCTGCTTTGAACAGGTTCATGTCCAGAGCAGCAGACAGGTGCTTTCCTTTTTTTAAGGTGCTAAGGGGAAATCAAAGTTTCAATTGGAATGAAGAGTGTGAAAAAGCCTTCACTGAACTCAGACAGACGCTTGCAACTCCCCCAATTCTCACAAAGCCCGAGCTTGGAGACACGCTGTATATGTACCTAGTCGTATCCCAGATCGCAGTAAGTGGTGTCCTAGTCAAAGAGGTCGAGAGAGCTCAGCAGCCCATCTATTACGTAAGCAAGGTATTGCTTGATGCTGAAACACGGTATACACTGGCAGAGCAGCTCGCCCTAGCCCTAGTCATGTCAGCACGAAAACCAAGGCAATATTTTTAGTCACATCAAGTTGTAGTGCTAACAGACCAGCCACTCAGGCAAATACTCCAAAAACCTGAGGTTTCGAGAAGATTACTGAAGTGGGCAATCGAACTTAGCGAATTCGATATAGAATTCAAACCTCGATCTTCCATCAAAGGGCAAGTACTAGCAGACTTCATTACAGAGCTCACCTCTAGACCTCGGGGACCGGTGGATGTCTCGAGCACCGTAGAAGATACCTGGGAAATATTTGTTGACGGGGCGCCAAACTCCTCGAGCTCGGGTGCAGGGGTCATTATCAGCAGCCCGGATAAGTTAACAAAGATTCAGTGCACGCTCAGATTCGAATTCAAAGCCACCAACAACGAGGCAGAGTATGAGGCTGTTGTCATTGCCCTCGAACTTGCTAACAGCTTAGGAATTGAACATATCAAGCTCTTTAGCGATTCACAACTAGTCATCGGTCAGATTGAAGGATCATTCGAAAGGAAAGATGAAAAAATAAGTTTGTATTGTTTGAAAGTGCATGACCTGCAGAGGCAATTTAAAGATTGCGAAATTCTGAAGATTGCCCGGGCTGATAATGGTAAAGTAGACGCACTGTCAAGGCTGGTGTTCATGGGAACAGATGGACTCGATAAAACTATGCACATCAAAATGGTAACAGAGCCCAGCGTAGGACGGGAACTGAGTATCATGGACATTGATAGTGAGCCATCATGGATAGACCCCATAATTGAATTCATAACTAATGGAAACCTCCCAGAAGATCCAAAGGTGGCCCGGAGCATCCGATCTAGAGCACCCAGATACTGTATCATCAAAGGAATCCTCTTTCGCAGAAGTTTTACACTTCCATATCTCAGGTGCCTCAGACCCTCCGAATCTACAAGAGCTCTGACGAAAGTGCACGAGGGGATACGTGGTAATCATCAAGGAGCACGAGCTCTAGCCTTCAAGCTCATCAGATACGAATATTATTGGCCGACCATGAAAAAGGATGCTTCGGATTATGTGAAGAGATGTGAGAAGTGCCAAAGATTTGGAAACGTCATTCATACTCCCGCCGAGGAGCTCACCCTCACAAACTGCTCGACGCCCTTTGAACAACGGGGAGTCGACATCCTCGGCCCTTTTTTGATGGCAAGAGGACAGTTAAAATTTGTGGCTGTAGCAGTAGAGTACTTTACGAAGTGGGCAGTAGTAGAACCTCTAGCTACAATCTCGGAACCCAAGCTAAGGTCATTCGTTTGGAAGTCAGTTGTATGCCGATTTGGAATACCTAAGGTGTTCGTTTCTGACAATGGGAGGCAGTTTGACAATGCACAGTTCAAGAGTTTCTGTACCAACCTTGGGATAGATCATCGCTTGACCTCGGTCTCGCATCCACAAAGCAATGGTCTGGCTGAGGTAACAAATCGGATTATACTACAGGACCTCCGCACGAGAATTGAAGGCGCTCTTGGGATAGATCATCACTTACCCTCTATATTGTGGACTGACAGGACTTCGCACGAAACGACGACAGGCGAGACCCCTTTTATGCTAGCCTTTGGGCTGGAGGCCTCTATCCCAATAGAAGTTAGCATTCCTTCATTAAGGCGTTTGGAGCAAGGTACCGGGGAATGTACTGTGGAACATCTCGACCTCCTGGAAGAGGTCCGCGAACAGGCCGCACTGCGAGTGGCCTCTTATCAGAATAGGACAGCCAAGTATTTCAACAGCAAGTCAAACCCAGGAGATTTAGGGTTGGGGACTTAGTGCTCAGGAAAGCGGGGGCTGCTGGTCATCCCCCGAGCAAACTCGGACCAGCCTGGGAAGGGCCCTATGAGGTCATTAAACAAGTTTGAGGAGGAGCATACAGCTTGATGGACACGTCTGGAAGGCCATTGCCAAGGCCTTGGAATGTTGATAACCACAAGATTTACTACAAGTAGTCGCCTTAACCTTGCATCTAGTTTAATTAATTTTGGTTTTATTATTATTTTTCGGGCTTGCACGTCCCATGCATTATTTCTTCCCGTTCGTAGTTAGTAAATTTTCCATAGGGTTTCCCCCGCACATTGTTCACCATGAAATAAATAAGATTAAACTCTTCCAAAAGTATTGTTCCCGAAAGACCTGTCACGAGCAGGCACTACAAAGACCTGTCACGAGCAGGCACTATAAAGACCTGTCACGAGCAGGCACCATAAAGCCCTGTCACGAGCAGGCGCCCTAAAGCCCTGCCATGAGCAGGCACCTTTAAGCCCTATCACGAGCAAGCACCATAAAACCCTGTAACGAGCAGGCACCATAAAAGCCCTGTAACGAGCAGGCACTATGAAGACATACAGCTCTAAGAAGTCACCGAGCACGACAAAAGCTACTGGGATGCCACTAATCGTATCGTCAAGTAAAACTTGTCGTCGAGAAACAATAAATGAGCATCCTCGAGTTCAACACTTGTAGTGATGATCGAAGATTTTGTCGTCGAGAAAAACAAGATTGATTGTCCTCGAGTTTAACACTTGTGGGATGTCACTAATCTTATCATCAAGTAAAACTTGTCGTCGAGAAACAATAAATGAGCATCCTCGAGTTCAACACTTGTAGTGATGATCGAAGATTTTGTCGTCGAGAAAAACAGATTGAGTGCCCTCGAGTTTAACACTTGTGGGATGTCACTAATCTTATCGTCAAGTAAAACTTGTCGTCGGGAAACAATAAATGAGCATCCTCGAGTTCAACACTTGTAGTGATGATCGAAGATTTTGTCGTCGAGAAAAACAAGTTGAGTGTCCTCGAGTTTAACACTTGTGGGATGTCACTAATCTTATTGTCAAGTAAAACTTGTCATCGAGAAACAATAAATGAGCATCCTCGAGTTCAACACTAGTAGTGATGATCGAAGATTTTGTCATCGAGAAAAACAAGTTGAGTGTTCTCGAAGTTTAACACTTGTGGGATGTCACTAATCTTATCGTCAAGTTTTACTTAAAATACTTGTCGTCGAGAAAAAACAAGTTGAGTGTCCTCGAGTTTAACATGTCACTAATCTTATCGTCAAGTAAAACTTATCATCGAGAAAAAATAAATGAGTATCCTCGAGTTCAACACTTGTACTGATGATCGAAGATTTTGTCGTCGTCAAAGATTTTATCGTCGAGATTGATTTAAATGTAGTTATCGAGAATAAGTTTGAATTGTCTTATCATCGAGATTTAATTTAAACTGTTTGGACGTCAAGGTTTAATTCACGAACCTTTTCGTCGAGATGAACAATATAATTAAAACAAAAAATAAAAAGCCATGGTCGGGCAATATACTTGAATTAATAGTTTCAAAAAGCCATGGTCGGGTAATACACTTTCAAAATTACAAATTTAATCCAGGTCTGCACCGAGGTCGTTTGTCGAGCTTGGGTTGTCATCGTCAGCGTCGTCCTCCTCGACGTCAACGTCTTGATCGTCTGTCGCTTCCTCTAAATCCGATAGCTCGAGTCCTCAGCCAGTTCCGGGATGCTCTTAAAGTCCTTGGGCTTTGCGTCTGGCCTCGATCGCACAAACGCTCGGGCTTCTTTCAGGGCATGAAAATACGAGCCCATCCCGTACTCGCCCTTCAAGGCGCTGA
>CAIGRB010159502.1:8315-18576 GCA_903798255.1 Fraxinus quadrangulata
TTTAGAAAATGTAAAACTAAATTATAATAAAAAAAAAAGTATGCGGAGCTTGCTTCACATGCTTGCTTCGCATGCATGTTTCGCATAATGCGGAGGAAGCTTCGCACAATGTGGAGTTGGTGCTCCGCATTTCTGCGGAGCAAGCTCTGCATAATGCGCTCCGCATTATGTGAAACATATTGCTTTTTTATTTTTTCTACTTTCTCCTTCAGTTTGATCTTCAGAAACATCGTTATTGTTGATTGCAGTGATGATTTCAAATCGATACTCGGATGGATTGTGACATTTTTCTGTTACTTTTAAATAAAACAAAAGTTCTATTTGGCTTTCTAGTCTCATGATCTTGTTCAATTCTGTGATTGGTGTCTGCGAATGAAATATGTATATTAATAAATTAGTATTATTTTTGTTGAAAATTATATTTTAAGATTTGAGAAGTAAAAATTTTACTTCTGGAGAAAAAGTCATTAATACAACAGCATTTGTTTCAAGCAATGTTTCTGCAGTTTCTCCAATTATGGTTGCATCCAATGATCCTGACTTATGTGGAGTCTGCGGAGGGGGACTCCGCACATTTTGGAGTTCGAATTTCGCATTTATGCGTGCGGAGGTTGAATTCTGCACTCAGCATGAGTGCGGAGTTCGAACTTCGCATTATGCAGAGCACGAGATCCGCATTATGCGAAGCAGTTTCCGCACTGTTGCGTATAATGCGGAGCTTGTGTTCTGCATTTTTCCTATTTCATTTTCCTTTGTAAAAATAGNATATTCGATTATAAAATAGAGTTTTTTTTTGGTACAAATGAACAAATAAATACTATTTATTTACATAGATAAGAATAGTTATATGTTATACTTTAACATTTATGTTGCAAAAATGAATTTAGTTTAATATTTGTTTTTATTGTCAAATGTATATATTCATGATCTGTAAAATTTGTAAAATATCTACTATGTGAAATGGAATTTGTGAAATATCTTCTGTGGAAAATGAAATTTGTATGAAGGTGTTAAATTTTGTAAAATATCTTTTGTGGGAAAACGATCTATATATATTTTGGTCAACAAAATAGGGAAAAATAGGTTGAGCTTGAATTTTTTTTTTTTTTTTTTTTACTAAAATTATAATGTTTGTTTATACATCTATATATATTTTGGTCAACAAAATAGGGAAAAATAGGTTGAGCTTGAATTTTTTTTTTACTAAAATTATAATGTTTGTTTATATATAGTTAAATAAGTGTTTTAGTCTAAATTATTTTTCAATGAACATTGAAAAATAAAATGTTGTTACAACATTGAGCTTATGTTTGACCCCTATTGAAATTATAATTCATTTTTCTTTACCTTTTTATCAACCACATATTTTTCAATAAAAATAATATTACGTGTAATCCAGTATTTTTTTGCCTTTTTAAACCATAAGAAAAAAAACACTATTCTATAACCATTAAAATTTCAAATAATGGGAGGGGGTGCAAACGGGACTCAGTTACAAATTAATTTGAACATATGTTTAAAAATCTCACCACAAAACAGGGTTCTTGAGCTTTGCTTACAAGCATAACAATTAACAAACAATCCCGAAAATTACGTAAATCAAAATGCTGTGACATTCGACGAAGCTGAAACGAACTTGTAAAAATGTCATTTTTGTGCTACCTAGGTAGTTTCAGATTATTTTGGTCAACAAAATAGGGAAAAATAGGTTGAGCTTGAATATATTTTTTACTAAAATTATAATGTTAGTTATATATAGTTAAATAAGTTTTTTAGCCTAAATTATTTTTCAATGAACATTGAAAAATAAAATGTTATTACAACATTGAGCTTATGTTTGGCCCCCATTAAAATTATAATTCACTTTTCTTTATCTTTTTATCAACTACATTTTTTCTAATAAAACAATATTACATGTAATCCAATATTTTTTTCGTTAAACCATAAGTTTTTCAAAAAAAACACTATTCTATAACTATTAAAATTTCAAATAATGGGAGGGGGTGTAAACGGGGGCTCAGTTACAAATTAATTTCAACATATGTTTAAAAACCTCACCACAAAACAGGGTTTTTGAGCTCCGCTTACGAGCATAACAATTAACAAACAATCTTGAAAATCACATAAATCAAAATGCTGTGACATTCGACAAAGCTGCAACGAACATGTAAAAACATCATTTTTGTGCCTACCCAGGCAGTTTCAGATTATTGAACAACACAAAAAAGAAAATGAATACAAATTGCAATGGTACATGTATATCAACATCTTGTTCCAATCTGAAGCTCCAGTTTCATTTTTCTAGACTTGAGTTGCACATTTGTCTGCAGCTTGAGTATGTTTTGTGTCCCAGCTTCATCTCGACGGCCTATTTTCCACCCTTGACTTTCAGATTCGTCCGCAGTCGGAGTTTCAGCTTCTTCTGGAGCCGGTGTATTATCCAGGGCCCGGCGTGGAGTTCTAGCTTTATCTGGAACAGGTGTTTCCAGCCGGTAAGAGCTTGCTGCTTTCTATAACATTTGGGAATAAAACATTTGGCTTTGTCGGGATACTTTTCCTTGACGAAGTTCTCCACACATTTACGGTAGGAAAAATCTTGTATAACACCATCAAGAGAAACAGAATAGAAGCACCTACTATCATTGAACTCCTGGTGCTTACTAACCAGTTACATCAAGTACTGAAATTAGCTTACAAACATGAACAGGTGTTTCCAGCCGGTAAGAGCTTGCTGCTTTCTATTACATTTGGGCATAAAACGTTTGGCTTTGTCGGGATACTTTTCCTCGACGAAGTTCTCCACATATTTACGGTAGGAAAAATCTTGGTTGGCACTACCAACGGAAGCTGCATAGAACCACCTACTATTGTGGAAATCCTGGTGCCTACTAATCTGTTAAATGAAGTCCTAAAATTAGCTTAAAAGGAGCAGATAAAAATAATTAGCAAAACAGCAATTCTAACAAGGCTGCATCATATAAAGAAACCATTTCAATCTGAGTATGTAAAATATATGCAACATTAAGCTTCTATTTTGTCTATAATAAAGAAGAGCAGCAAAATTTGGTTAAAAAATTACACAGAACTTAAAACAATACAAACCAGAAATGCCAATGTTCTTAACTGTAAACAAGTTGGCGTGTGCATGAAATCATAGGACACATCAAAATGGATTCGAGATCAATTTTTTCCTTTCAAAGACTTTGTGAGCACAAGTTTGTTTCATATATTCTGATGTCAAATATATCTTAACGTTGAAAGCTCATATTGATTCAAGAAAAAAAACATGACAAATTATACATGAAACATTCCAAAATATATATATAAGACAACAAACATTTAACCGATTCATGTACAACAAACTAGCATACTATGATATGCTTTAAACCAACTTCCATCTTTGCAGCTTTATGGGGATTGTAATTCAGTACATTATCCACCATGTATGATTCATTATCGATATAGGATCACTATAATTGGGGTGATTTATTTCTCTCTTAATTGAGAGATTATTTTGCTTTTTCATCATATTAGTTGTAACATAAATATAGGATTGTAAAATTGTAAATCAATAAGAAATACAAAATTTTTCTTATCATTTTAGAAAACTCGAAATGGTATCTATATGATGAATTCTTTGATTTTTTTATCTCAGTTCTTGGAAATTCTGCCATTGACGTTGGATTTTACTTTTTTGATGTTTGACTATGTAATTCTTGGTAAATTAAACAGTGCAAAATCGTAGAAACCCATCACCATAACCAAGAGAAATATTATAGAATATATGTCTAATTAAGAATAGAAACAGTAATGAAATTTAAAATCACATTTTCAATGACTACATAAATAATCAACAAAAATACAATCTAAATTTAGTAAAAAATTGTGCAATAAAAAAAAAAAGACCTTGGTAAGAGGTTTTTGTTTTTTTCCTCTAGCAAAAATACTGAAGTAATTAAGTTTGGATTTCCCAAAATATCAAACCTGGCATTTTCACGTAGGCCAAAAAAATCAAGAATTAGAATGGACGACCTGCATTGCAAGCCGGAGAAAATCTCTTCTTAAACATCAAGTTACGTTGCTACTGTACCCTGCCTGCCACTGCCACTTCAAAAAAATTGATTGTAAGTTAAAGCAACAAATGAACTTAAATGTCAACAAATGAAAACAAAATGCATAACAGAGAACATTATTTCGACTAAATAAAACCTAAAGAAAAATTCATACCTTTTGTTTAACAGAAAAGTATCTAATAAAAACAAAAAATAAGCAAGAACGGCTATGGGCTCACGTCCTATACTATTGTTTTACCATCACATCCAGTATTGATGGCTATACGAGGATTGAAAGAGTGAATGACGAGCATTGAACTGTGCAAAAATCATAACTATTTGGTCAGTTATTAAATGATGTAGTATTATAGATATTTAAGTTATATGTAATAGATGAAGCTATAAAAATAAGTAAGGGAGAGTTATTCCAGAACGAGGAAGTACTAAAACGAAAAACATATATGAATTTGATGATTAATTTAACCACAGAAACATGTTAAATAGAAATTTAAAATTTATTACAAAAAAGGTTTACATTATATCTACAAACTTTCCAGGTATAAAATATATTTACAATACATTTAAAGAGAATAGTCGACAGATAAGTATGTTAGCAACGATTGATGTTATATCATGCCATCTATGTAGCAAGAATATGATTGATACATATGTATAAATATTCTTACTATATCTTCAACACATTTGAAGCTAAATTGTCACTGTATCTTGAGAATGTGTGCATAAAATGAAAACTAAACAAATTAGGGAATCATTCAAATAATTAAATAGCAGAGAACTGTAATAATTTTCTTATTATCATTAAATTTACCTTTCAGAAGTTCATTCTTCTAGGAAGCTAAATTGTCACTGTATCTTTAGAATGTGTGCATAAAATGAAAACTAAACAAATTAGGAAATCATTCAAATAATTAAATAGCAGAGAACTGTAATAATTTGTTTATTATCATTAAATTACCTTTGAGAAGTTCATTCTTCTAGGAATGTATGAAGGAAAGAATTTCTTCATACACAACATTTTCAGTACATGAGTTGTGTGAATTGTCAGTGGTTGATGGTTTGAGCAGAAATTTTATAGTTTTACTTGTTTTTGTATCAATAATGCTACATACAACTGACTATGGCAAAAAACTGGTTGTGGAAGATATAAATCGGCAAAATCAAGTGTTTGACCTTTGGCTTTATTTATTGTAATTGCAAAGCATGGCCTCATTGGGAATTGAGTTCTTTTAAATAGAATTGTGGTGTGATCAGATTTCAGAGGTATAAAATGAAGTCTTGATAAGAAAATTTGCTTTCCACTATATCCATCGGTTGTGATTTGAGCAAGAATAACATTTCTCTCAAAATTTTGACATGTAAGACGTGTTACATTGCATAAACCTTCTGCATGATTAATATTCCGTATTAACATTACAGGACAATTGACTTTAAGATTTAGTTCATGAGGTGGAATACCATTTGGTGTTAAGGTATTTAACAAATCTTGTTGTACATTTTGTTCTGATTTTTCAATTGCTTCGTCAAAACTGTAGTATGTAAAAATTTCACCAGGAATTTGTTCATGCAGAACTTTATTAATGTAATCAACACATTCATTTGTAGGCGTAAGAATAACAGGGTTTACCATAGTATATAAATGATCAACATATGTTTCTATATTTGGGAAAACACAATGTATTAAAGTTTCTAAAGATATGATTTCATCCTCAAATTGTAAAATTATACTAATTGGAAGTTTAATAAATGTACAAGTATGTGGTTCTTCTATTCCATTCCCAATTCTAAGTAAGTAATTGCAAAACGTAGAATCAAATTGTGCTCTCATATTTTGTACCAATGGAAGATGTATAAATAAAGCCCATAGATATGAGCAAATGAGGCTTGCTTTTATTATGTCATATTTTTGTCCTTCTGGTACAACTCGTAGAACTTGTCGAAAATTTCCTCCAAAAACAATGACTTTTCCCCCCAAAAGATAAATCACAATCAGTAATATCTCTAAGCATTTAGTCTATAGCTTCAATAGCACAACGATGTACCATAGGTGCTTCATACCAAATTATGAGCCTACACATTTTAAACAAAGTTCCTGAAGCAGATTGTTTGCTAATAGAGCAATTGATTTCTCCCACAGTTTCTAATGGAATTTTGAATCTTGAATGTACTGTTCAACCTCCAGGTAGTAAAGATGCAGCCACTCTAGAGGATGCAGTTGCTAAAACAATTAAATTATGAGATCTTACATCAGTTAGTAGTGCTTTGTATAAAAATTTTTTACCTGTTCTACCTGGTCCGTCAATGAAGAAAGCACCACTTGATTCTGATTCTATTTTGCTCATAATTATATTGTATGGAAAATGTTGTTCTATATTTAATGCTTTCTTTAGTATATAAATTAGTTGTTTCATGTGCAATCATTTTTCTTAATTTTTCATGCTCATCTATATTTACATTAAATGATACTATTCCATAATCATTTATATTTTTACTTACCGATTCTTAAAAAGAACTTATATCTTCTAGGGCTTGTATTTGGGCAAGTTGAATAGATATATATAGATGTACATAATCATCCATCATATAAAATTTAAATTTATTCCACAGTAATTTTGGATAATTAGGAATACACATAGTAAGAAGAGTAGCAAAAAGTCGTCTTAAAGAACAAGCCATTCCGTACACAATAGTTTAAGATAAACATTCTTCACAACGATTATCTCCACTTGATAAATCATGCAAAAGTGCCACTTCTCGAAATGTGTCAACAGTTACCCCACTAAAAGTTTTTATATTGGCAAATGGTCCTCTANACTTAATAAACCATGCAACAGTGCTACTTCTCGAAATGTGTCAACAATTGCCCCTTTGAAAGTTTTTATATTTGCAAATGATGTTGGTCCTCTAGTATGATTAAGAATAATGCGAAGGAAATATCGTTTACCTTCAGATGGATTTATTGAGACAATTCGTCCTATAACAACTTATTTTTTCTTTTTTGGAGTCCACAATTTGTTATTTTTATTCCAAACAAAATATGTTGGAATATCTCGGTATAAAAGTGTTTGTGCGAGATCATTTGTTCTATTCAATTTGAAAAATTCAGTTAAACTTGTTTTTTTTGTATTTTCATTTTCAATAATAGTAGATAAATCATCTTTATTTTTGTATGAAACTTATCGATAATTTTCAATATGAAGTTGTGAAGAATAAACAGCGGGATAAATTTCTGCAAAATTGAACGAAAAAATTCTCCATATCGCCTCAGGGGGAGATATCCATCTAGTAAATTGACAGGCTAAAATTTCATCAATATTTTTTTTCCTTTTTCATCTTTGCCAACAAAAAATTAATATGATCATACCCTTTGTTACATATTTGTATAAATATTTTACAGTTTTAATAGAAGAACATATTTCGATATAAATATGACAGTCAAATTTTGCAAGTAAATATGGATTATATGGTACAACCCATTGATTATCCAGCATTTTACTTCTAACTTTAACGTTAATACCATTATCACGATGTCTATATAATGGGTAAGAATTATCTCCAAATATAGTATTATTACAAAAACTCTTTGGATATTTATTCTTACAAGTATTATTTGTTAGCATGCATATATTTTTCGGATTTAAATTTCCACAAGGGTTATGCATATTGTGTTTTACAACAATTGAATGAAGATGAGGGTGATTGTTTTTGTCAGGAATTTCACAACAAACTATCCTATCAACTTGTTCGACGGAAGATATTTTATGGGTATTCTGAAAATCATCAACAAATGAGCACGAGGTAGACCTCTATTTTGGAATTCAATTGTGTATGAGCAACAATAGGACCAAAAATATTGTTTTTGTACAAATCAATTTTAAGCTCTTCTAATTTTTCTCTAAATACACACACAATTAGATTAGGTCGATTTTGAACTTTATCTTTGTGTTTCAATTCTTGTTTAATTTCTGACCAATTTGGATTACATGTTATGGTTAAAATATATCTGATTTTTCATTACGTTGGACAAGAGCCATAGCATCTAGATATCTTCGTAGCATATCTCTAGGTCCACATGTAAAAGATTGTGGTAACGCAAATCTTTTTTTCCAATTTTGTACCCTCTTGTTTCCCCATGTTCAACACTATCTACAATATCTTGATAAAGTTCAGCACGAATTTGTTTTTGGTTATTACAAAAATAATCTAATCTAGCTGTTTCAACTTTAACATACATATCTACAACATATTTCTGGAAAAATCTACCACTATGAAGCAAAACACACTTACCAGAACGCCTAATTTGTAGCTTGTATGCTTAATATTCCCGACATGAAACTTGAGACCGCTTCCTCATTTTATTTAGTACTGCTTAAGAAGAAATAAAATAATTTTTATATTGAATAAAAATGTATATATTTTTAATGTTACAAAAAGTATATAAATAAGAAAACATATCAACAAACCATTGGCTTCTTTTACAATAAATTCAGCTGCAGAAGAATATGTTGTTTGTGGAAACACACCATGGTTAATCAAATTCTCAGAGAGAAAATTTCTGTTTATTTCTTTCAATGCCTTCATGCCAGCCAGATTTACCAAATGGGAAAAGTAAAGGATATTGTAAAGTATCATAACAACCATAATAATAATGAACCTTATGTGAATCACCAGAATGACCATATATAGTAATATCACGAATATGATTATTTGCATTGTTATCATCTTTAACCCATACAAGAACTACTTCATTTGTCAAAGGAGCATTGAAAACTCTTTAATTTAATCTAGGATGACATCTTATTTGTATTTTATGATTTTCCAAATTTGTTATATGACTTAAACACCTAAAGGATTTACTGTATGGATTTATCTGTAAGATTTGAATTAGAAGAATCAAAATAGATTCTACTAAGTTTTCCGAAATTTTCATGCGATTTTGAATTTCATTTTTTAGATCATAAAAGTATAATTGCATATAAGTAGGCAAATTATATTTTTGGCATGAGCTGATTTACATACTGACATACTTGTCCTTGAACTCGAAATGTGTAAATACGTCGGTGTGATTGGAAAAGATCATTGTCATATTTTACATCAAATGAAGTGAATGCAAAGTGGTTATTATATCCACGTGATAGTTTTTTGAATTTCATACATGAAGGATCTGTAGAAGTAAATAATTCGTACAATTCATTTGGTAAAGCGGGTGTAAAAAGTTTGACATTTCCATCGGAGCAACAAAAACCTTTACTTTCTTTATAAAACTTGCATGCGCTACAATATTTACAATATGTAGATGTTGGTAACACAAGTGCAGTAGTTGGTATATTGAACAAGTTCAAAATATTTGTTGATTGTTTTTGTGAAATAGAAACCTCACGATAACAAACACTAGATTTATTAGTTTCACATAAAATAGAATTATTTATTTTTTTGCGATGGTCAATACTTACAGTCTGAATTTGATTCCTTCTATCTAATTGTCTTCTATTTTGTTGTTGACGAATGAAAGTATTAAATGATTTGCTTGTGCTTTCAGAAATATTTTCGACATCTAATTTGTCGTTATCAGATGTTTCCACATAATCCATGATGATATTGAATTTATTGTTATCCGCATGAAGAAGAAAATAATGTATTGTCAGTGACAATTAACAAATAATAACACCCTTTGTATAACTATATATTATATAGGAAGCATAAATTTGATGTCATCAAATAATATACGATATAGAATTCAATACAATTGTTCTATTAAATATTCATGATATGACATTCAAACACAATTCTGAAACATTTTTTAATATTATTATATATCATGAAACAAAGAGAAATTTAAAAGAACAAGCTATTTTTACTAAGGGAAATGAAAAAGGGAGAAATTTAAGCTACAAGCTCCGCATTATGAGGAGCAGTGAATGGACTACTCCGCGTAATGCAGAGCTCGAGCTCCGTAACATTTCGGAACTCCTGCTCTGATTCGGAGCTCATGCTTCGCATTATGCGAAGCAGTGCGCACACTGCTCTGCATAATACCAACTACACTCCGCATCAATGCGGAGTTTGGCCTTCGTATGCTCTGAGAATTTTTGCAGAGTGCTCCACATTATGTGGAGCTATTACTCCGTCAAATGATATTTAAATCTACTTTCAATTTCATTCCTCAGTAACATTTTCATTATTTTTCTATA
>CAIGRB010159539.1:5488-26204 GCA_903798255.1 Fraxinus quadrangulata
TTAAGACTTAACCAGGGTAATTGGTGCATCTTTAGTTTTATGCACCTGTTTTCTTTTTTTAATATATATATTTTTTGTATGAATAATTTTTTTCTTTATTTGAAGCATTCTCTCCTTAAAACTTTCTAAATGACCCATATAACAAGCTTTTGGTCGATGATTCTCAAGTCAGATGACCATAGGCACCAGGTTATAAAGATTCTTGCAAGCTTAATTGCTCAAATAATAAAGGCTACGAAGAGAAATTTTCAAAAAAAAAATATTTTTTATACCTTGATTAGTGCAATGTCCATCATTTAACACATATTCAAGTAAAACGACATCTGACTTGAGATCTTCACCCAATTGCATCATATTGACTTTAGAAAATCAACACAAGATTTTTAATTTCACACATGGAATTCCTATTTATTTCAATATCTTCCTACAACAGTTAAATTCCCCTAAACTATTCTAAATTTGGTTCAAGAATGTAAAATTTAGTGATTTTTTGTTTAACATCTATGGTCCACTATTTCAACGTATCCAATTATGAAATCAACTCATTTCTACATAATGATTAACTTAATTCATGTGCTCAATATATATTAACTTTCACATGGAAAAGTAAAAATTAATCAAGCATATAACTTATTCACCATTCAAAGATCAGTTCATGATTCAATATATTCATCATTACCAGTCCGGCAAACTAACTCACACAAGCACACAAGAAGAAAATATTTTTTTATTATTTTTTCTTTTTTGAAAATTTTAAAATCTTTCAATTTTTAAAATTTTTTTTGACTAAAGCAATAAAAGCACGCAAAAACACATAAAAATGAAAACTCATGTTTTCCACCCTCAAACTTAAATTAGACAATGTCCTCAATATCTTTAATTCTAGATCCGCATATATGGTGGGGAAGAAAGTGAAGAAAACACTCCTCTAATATGGCATGTAATTCAATGGCTAGCTTTCCTGTTACTCCCGTTGGCTCCTTGGTAAATATTTGTTTAAATATTCCGCGATGTCGTGTTTCTAAAATATTAAATAAAGCATAACGATCAAATAATTGAAATAAGTGTTACTTAGCTCTAACATATCGAAAACCAATGGGAAACGGGTATGGATGATGAGTCACAAATAAACTTAAAATAAACTAAACTATTCAAAAACTCAAAAACAGAATAAATAAAAAGGAAAAAAGATTGGGTTGCCTCACAAGAAGCATTTTTTTAATGTCATTAGCTTGACTTTGTGCTGCGATTATTTTGGAACAGCTAGTTCAATGCTTTCTTTAGCAGTGGGAAAATCCTCTACGTAGTGTTTAATGCTTTGTCCATTAACTTTGAAATTTTCCTTAGTTGGGTGGTGTAATTCAATTGTACCGTATGGAAACACTTGGGATACTATAAAAGGTCCAGACCATTTTGATTTCAATTTTCCTGGGAATAGCTTAAGTCTGGAGCTGTACAAGAGCACTTGATTCCCTACTCAGAAAATTCATTGTCGAATATTCTTGTCATGCCACTGCTTTGTCCTTTCTTTGTAGATGGATGCATTTTCATAAGCTTCTCTTCTAAATTCTTCAAATTCGTGAAACTGTAATATTCTTGTTTCTTCGGCCTTTTCTAAGTGCATATTCAACTGCTTCAATGCCCAGTAGGCTTTGTGCTCAGACTCAACTGGTAGGTGGCAAGCTTTCCCAAAAACTATTCGATATGGCAACATTCCAATCGGCGTCTTGTAAGCGGTGCAATAGGCCTGCAACGCATCGTCCAATTTTTTGGACCAATCTTTTTGAGTAGCATTCACCGTGACTTCCAGAATTTTCTTCAGCTGCCTATTAGAAGTTTCAACCTACCCACTTGTCTGATGGTGATAGGTTATGGCTATTCGATATTGTACCCCGTATTTAGCAAGCACTGCCTGGAATAACCTATTGCGGAAGTGAGTTCCACTATCACTTATGATGGCTCTTGGAGATCCATAACGGTTGAAAATATATTTCTTTATAAAATCTACCACTAGCCTCGTATCATTGGTGGGTGATGCCTTCACTTCCACTCATTTGGAAACGTAGTCCACTACCACTAGGATATATCGATTGTTATAAGACGACGGAAAAGGTCCTATAAAATCAATTTTACGTACATCAAATAATTCGACCTCCAAAATGTTGTTTAGTGGCATTTCGTGACGGACCGATATGTTACCTGTTCTTTGACACTTATCACAAGATCTCCAGAAACTGTGCCAGTCTTTAAATAATGTTGGCCAAAAGAAACCACTTTGAAGCACCTTCGCTGCTATTTTAGTTGGGCCAAAGCGTCCTCCATAAGCTGAAGCATGAACCCCTGAAAGGATCGGTTTCATCTCATCCTCTAGCACACATCTCCTTATAATCTGGTCTGACCCTTATCTATATAAATTTGGGTCATCCCAATAATAGAATTTGGCCTTGTGGATAAGCATCTTCTTCTACTAATAAGTGAAATCTGGATCCACATACCCACTCGCTAAGTAGTTAACAATGTCCGCGTACCAAAGAGCCTTTTTCAATTCCAATAAGTGCTCATCAGGAAAAACTTCATTGATATCCACATCATCTGACTCTTTTAACTATGTTCGCTAAAATTATTTATCGCAAGTGCACGAGTCACGTTCAAGTAATAAAGTGGACTTTATGAGTTTGGGTTGTCGATCCCTCGAGGAATGCTTACTTTTAATTACACAACTTTAATCAATTTAATTTTTAGAATAAAACAAACACAGAATAAAATTTCATTTTGGAAATTAAGAAAATTAACTAAAAATCTATGAAATAATAAAACATAAACACTTGAAAATTTTAGAGAAAAAAAAGTCGTTGAGATTCATGGTTTCGCTTAATCGTCACCTAATTAATTTCTCCACAAGCCAATTAAAAAATTAATCATTTACGATGTTAGACTCGATTTTCCAATTTTAGTTAATTACCTCTCTCGAGCGAAATTAACCCCAATTAATTGGTTTAACCTGTTATATCTCTATATCAATTAAAACCAAATAATCGCATTAAATCTTAGTGAAAATAGCTCAATGGATCACCTATGGTTAGAAGTATATCTATATCCCCTATACAAGCCTAGAGTATTTACTATTTGGTGTAAAATGTACAATCATCTCTCGAACGATATACAAATCACTAAACCCAATCATTTAATAGCCAAATAAATGAAAAGCATTCAACACAATAATAAATATACATAAAAATAAACATTTTAGCATTAAAGAACAAATATTAAAATTAATTAAAGTTGGGTTAAGTTACCACCATAAATCCCAACACAAATAACTAGCCAATTTTATACAAATGATAAAAAAGAGAATATTTACAACAATACATTAAAAATATGGCAAAATAATTGAGAAAATACAAAGTTATAGATAACACCCTTTTTTAAAGCTTGGCCATGATTACCCCAAATATTTCTCCAAATTCTTGAATGTATTCTCCTTGTACTCTTGATTTGTATCCCTAAAATACCAAGAAATTGAAAAGGAAAAGAAAATGAAAGAATGAAGAAAAAAGAAAATAAAGAGAATAGAAGCTACTGTATGTCCACAGAAACCCATTTAGGGTTTTTTAAATTTTCAAACTATTTTTCAAAAATTACAGTCCAATCCCTGATATAATTGCACTCAGGTCCCTCAACTTTTATCTTATACAATTTGATCCCCAGATTTTGACTTTCATGTCGATTGTGCCCTTTTGCACCCAATATCCTTCAACTTTCTGATTTGTTCACTTTGGTTCCCAAATTCACAATTTTGCACACTTTTAGTCTATTATTCCTCCTTTTGTGTTGTTCTTTTTCATTTGGGTTATTTTTACCTAAAAAGCAATAGTTACATGATTGTGAGTAGAAATTCGCTCATTTTTTTTAATGAATAATAAGCATATTTAAGTATTAAATAAGTGTGCAAAAACACACTTATCAAATACCCCAAAATTTAAGTTCTTGTTCATCCCGAACAAGATTATTTACTAACACAATCAAGTGATACATGACAAAGATTAACAACATTAGATAGCTTGCCATAATAATCAACGAGTGTAAAATTGTATAATCAATTCACAAATATGCTCCAAATAATGCTAGCAAAAATACTTTAGGCTTATCCAATGTTCAATCGGTGCGTGTGTGCATAGCCACTTTCAATCATTATCTATATTATGAAAAATTTGTCAAGACGGAAAAATTTTCAAATTAATTTCAACCCGACCCTTTATGGTCAAATATCTCTTTTCCCGTTCGTGAGATTCACACTCCTTAAATAAATATTTACTTTATTTTCCTAAGTGTAAATCTAAAGGTTACTCTCAAATTACTCATTTATTTTCCCATTCTAGTTTGGTTGGGCCTAACCGGCATCGTAAAAAATCTATCCACGTGATGATTCTCCACTAGATGAGTGCTTTGACATTTAAACTTATACTAAGTAATTCAAACCCAGTAGTTATCTAACCCCAAACATCAAATACAATTGCACAATTTCATCAAAGTTTTCAATAAAAGCTCATGATTGATCTCACTCCCTTAAGCTTTCTTATTGACCCTTATAGCGAGCTTTAGGTCGATAACTCACCGGTTGTTTAGACCAAAGGGTACTTGATTTTGAGATACCCAACAGACTTAATAACTCCAGTAAAAAAGGCTACGAAGTGAGGCAATAATCAACACGTGCAATGTCCCTTTTTAGCATCACAAAATAAACGAGGCGTAGATCCCTAGTATATGGTCATTACCTAGTTTATACTCAGCAAAAAATACTCCACACAATTTTTTTTAACATGTATGGAATCAACACACTTCTAGAAAATATACTTCACCGGCTCGACCACCCCCCAAACTTATCTCACAATATGGTTAAGTGAAATAGAAGAGAATGTAAGATTGATAAAAATTTAAACACAACTCACAACCTAATTCTTACCAATTCAAAAAATCTATCCGTTAATTAAAAAAATTCACATCTAGATAACAAATAATTGTGACCATTATGCTCAAGGTAACTTGGGATCTCACATGAACAAGCAATTTTTTGAAAACTTTAGGCATAAAACATATTTGGTCATAGCTCATGAATCAACTACAATTTTAAACATCAAAACATCCAAGATCCTTCAAGACTATCTAACATGTCAACACAAATTACCAATTTAAGTACAACCACCTCCAAACTTAAATCACATATTGTCCTCAACGTGTAGAGTGAAGGATAAAAGAGAATATGATATAATAAAACTTCCCTGGTTGTATATTTAGTGAAGAGGTACCAATGCTCTACTTGGACTTGTGATGCTTTTAATGAACTTGGCAAGTGACCTTCTTGTACACAATTTACCCCCAAACTTATGAGGAACCATAGATATGTGGGACTTCAAAAATTACCTACAAAAACAATGATAGCTAATCAAATAAAAATAAGAAAAATGCATAAAACTAAATAAAAGATTAAAAGTTAGAAAATTGGGGTTGCCTCTCAATAAGCACTTTTTTATAGCCTTTATCTCGACTTTGACAATTAAATTACAGGCATTTAAAGAAGGCTTTGGATGCCTTGCCCATTTTTCCTCGTTTCACTTTGTTCTACTCCTCATTGGATCTCCAAAACTCAACATTGCCGCTTTCCATATAATAGGACTTGCCTATTCCATCCAATTTAAATTCAACTATGAAGATTTCTACTTTCTCATCGGGTTTAATCACAAAATCAATATACTGGCATTCAACTAAGTCAGAAGTTCTCCTCATCGATTACCATTGTTGTTTAGCTTCGCTGTGATTAAATTTTCACTCATTTTAGGCTTTTCTTCAATGGTTGAATTCTCATTGGGTTGATTGATTGGTCCGCAATCAAACTCCACGGGCAATGGCAAGCCTTTCCTATTACCTCCATCAAGTGGATTATACCCCCACTTTTGAAATCCATCCCAATATATGTAATCTCCCATAGGAATGTCGTCTTCATGCAACTTGGCAATCTCATGATAATACCTGGCAAGTACCTTCTCATTCAATAAGGGATGACTATCTCCCATCAGCTTGATGTCCTCATCCTAATCGTCCAGTACATAATCTCCCGTGAGCATATAACTATTATCAAAATTATCCAATGCTTGTTTTCGACATTTCAAATATTATCTAAATCAAAAAAGTTTCGACATTGAGGTATCGGTGCACGAATACAAACATTATCTTGTACAATGCATCGCTTGACAAATTTCACATCTTGAAACTAAAAGCATATTTCCATAGTCAATATAGAGATTAGACATTGCAAACACTTCGTTACTTTACCAAGATTGGAATAATACAACTATAGCTGAGAAGTACAAGGAGAGAATACTAATATAAGATAGATTAAGAATATGGGGGTTAGCTAAATATACAAAAATATAAATAAACAAGTAAATAAAAAATTGTTAAAACTAAAATTAATTAAAGTGGTAATCAAAGTAAAAACATTCCCCGACAGCGGTGCCAAAAACTTGTTCACTAAAATAATATACCGCAAGTGCACGGGTCGCGTTCAAGTAATAAAGTGGAATTTTTGAGTCCGAGTTGTCGATCTCTCGAGGAATGTTTACTTCTAATTACACAACTTTAGTCAATTTAATTTTAACGATAAAAACAAACATACAATAACCTTTGATTTTGGAAATTAAGAAAATTAACTACAAATCTACGAAATAAGAAAATATAAACACTTGGGGGAATTTTGAAGGAAAAACGTGGTTGAGATTCATGGTTTCGCTTAACCGTCGCCTAATTAATTTCTCCAAAAACCAATTAATAAATTACTCATTTATTATGTTGGACCCGATTTTCCAAGTTTAGCTAATTATCTCTCTCGAGCGAAATTAGCTCTAATTGATTGGTTAAACCTACTATCTCTCTATGTCGATTCAAACCAAACAACCGCATTAAATATTTGTGAAAATAGTTCAATGGATCACCTAGGGTTAGATGTATATCTCTATCCCCTATACAAATCTAGATTATTTACTATTTGNTATCGAAGTTGGTGGAGGTAATTTCTCGATGATTTGGATTTTTGCCTTGTCAACCTCTATTCCTTTGCATGAAATTTGGTGGTCAAGAACTATGCCTTTTTGGACCATGAAGTGGCATTTTTTTCAATTAAGTACTAAGTTGGTCTCCTCACATCTTTTTAATACCATCTCCAAATTCCTCAAACATCCATCAAACGAGGCCCCAAACACCGATAAACCATCCATAAAAACCTCAATACATTTATCCACCATGTCGAAAAAGATAGCCATCATGCACATTTAGAAAGTGGCAGGTACATTGCAAAGACCAAAAGGCATCATTCTATATGCAAATGTACCATATGGACAAGTGAAAGTAGTTTTCTCTTAATCTTCCGGGGCTATTGGTATTTGATTATAGCCCGAATACCTAACCAAAAAGCAATAGTGAGAATACCACACCAATTGCTCAAGCATTTGATCAATGAAAGGAAGAGGGAAGTGGGCATTTCTAGTAGCATTATTGAGCTTGCGGTAATCAATGCATACTCTCCAACCGGTCACGGGTCTTGTAGGTATATGTTCATTGATCTCATTTTCAACTATCGTTACATCTCCTTTTTTTTTTGGTACCACTTGAACTGGGCTCACCCATCCACTATCTGAAATCGGATAAATAATACCCGCATCAAGCCACTTTACTACCTCAGCCCTCAAACTTCTTTCATGTTCAGATTCAACCTCCTTTAATGCTCCATTGATGCTTTAAAATCATCCTCCATAAGGATTTTGTGCATATACAATGACAGGTTAATTCCTCGAATATCTGCAATAGTCCAACCAATGGCCCTCCAACTCACTTAAGGAATTGAAAATGATAACTCAAAGTATAGATGCATCTCCCAAATAGGCATATCTCAAATGAGATGGAAGAGACTTTAATTCAAGTGTAGGTACTCGTTGAAGAGATGGTAGTGGTGGTGAAGAGTTCTTTTTCAAATTCTCAAAGTATGGTGCTCTCTTGTACAAGCAAGACCATGTAGCCCCCAAATAACGTGCCACGTGCTCAACTTCAAGATCCCCATCCTTGGTAGTTGAAGAACGTGCCAGACATAATTCAAAAGGATCCTTAAAAATCCCATAAAGAGAATCGGCCACCACATGATCAACATCCACTCGAAGGCATGAATCGAATTCCGATGGGTACTTGATGGCCTTCAAGATATTGAATGTAACTTGTTCATCTTGGACCCTTAAGATGAGTTGCCCCTCTTGCATGTCAATCAAAGCTTGACTAGTAGCAAGAAATGGTCGTCCCAAGATAATAGGGATGTCATTATCCTCCTCCATATCAAGTATTAAAAAATCGACCGGGAAGATGAACTTGCCCAATTGACTAGGACATCCTCAATGAGACCCCTTAGATACTTGATAGATCTATCAGCTAATTGTAAGGATAGGGTGGTTGCCTTAGCCTCTCCCAAGCCCAATTTCCTGAATATTGACAAATGCGTCAAATTAATGCTAGCACCAAGATCACATAAAGTTTTACTAAAGTTTAAATCACCAATAGTGTACAAAATAGTAAAACTCCCTGGATCTTTGATTTTTTGAGGCAATTTGTTTTGTAAAATAGCACTACACTCCTCTGTTAGCATCACTGTCTCATGCTCTTCAGGTTTTCTTTTGTTGGAAAGAATGTCCTTCATGAATTTGGTATAACTAGGCATTTGAGCTAAGACATCGGTAAATGGGATGTTGACGTGTAGTTTCTTGAATACTTCCAAAAATTTGCCGTATTGAACATTGAGCTTATGTTTTTGAAATCTCTGTGGAAAGGAATTAGGGGGTACATATGCCTTAACCAGTGTTAGAGCATTTGATGTTGATGGATCCGATTCACCTTCCTTGGCTACTTCAACACTAATACTAGGCTTCTAAACAAGTACATCTTCTTCCATGGGTGCTTTGTCAGATTGAACCCTTGCTTATGTTACCGTAATTTCGGGTATTGTACCCCACTTCTAGTGGTAATAGCTTTTACATTCTCTCTTGGATTTGTTTCAGTATTACTAGATAATGTTCATTGTTGCCTTTCGGAGAGAAGCTTGGCTATTTGGCCTACTCGACATTCCAAAATTTTCATAGAGGAATCATTGCGTTCTTGATATTGTAATTGATGGTTCGCCAACTTAGCAATGGCCTCTTCCCATTCTTCTTTCTTCTCTTGTGGCCTTAGGTTTAGCACATTTTGATTGTTCCCATAAGAGAAGTTTGGATGGTTTCGCCAACCGGGGTTATAAGTTTGAGAATAAGGATTATACCCTTGGCGTTGGAAGTTTTGAGCATATGCTACTTGCTCAGTGGATACCAAACTACTACCTATCAGTGGACAACTCAGACTTAGGTGATTTTCTCCATAAACATCACAAATAGGTGGAGATTGTATCATATGGGCGGAATGAGAGCTAGAGGTAGATGCAGAAAGTCCTTCTACCTTCTTTGCTAGAGAATCAATCTTAGCTGGAACCATTGAAAAGGTTTCACCATCTCGAACTCCACCAACTCCTCTATGTGAACCCCTATCCGGTCATATAGCACTTTGCTCATTCATGATCTCGAATAGATCATATGCTTTCTGAATACTCTTCTTCTTAATTGAGCCATAGAAGATGAATCTAAATTTGAACGACAAGAAAGAGTCAACCTAGCATAAAAATAATTTACTTGTTGCCCCATTGTGATTCCATGATTTGAACATTTCTGAAGCATATTTTTAGACATATCCCAAGCCTCATGAAAGCTCTCCAATTCGAATTGTTGGAAGGTGGTTATGTCATGCTTAAGTCTGGCTACTCGAGCGGGTGGAAAGAATTTGGTTGTAAATTTTTGAACAAACTCCGCCCAACTATTTATGCTCCCGGGTGATAAAATTTCAAGCCACTCCTCATTCAGATTACCTCCACACTCACTCCCTCATATTTAAAATTTCCAACATTCTTCAAAAATTGTGCAACATGAAAGTGTGGGTTCTCATGGGTCCTCCCATAAAATGGAATGGTATTAGAAAATAAACTGATGACATCCGGTCGAAGTTAATAGTTTGGATGCCCATATGAAAGGTAGACAATACTTTGATTCATTCTCTACCATAGGTGGGTTCATAAAGTCCCTAAATAACATATCTTCCTCATTTACAATAGGCTCTTGAGACATACCTGCTTGGTCACCAAAACCCGGTAGAATGCCACCTCGTAAAATATTTTTTGGTTGAGTATTGGGTTCCACATTTTCTCCTTGTTGGGCCATCTTGATTAATCATTGCTTCTTAATTCCCTTTGTTCCCGTCACCTTCTTTGGAAAGTCCTTTCAATATTCGGATCAAGTTTGAAAAGATCAAAACTTTTCGAATGAAGCATGCACTACCGAAAACTTAAGGAAATAAAAATTAAGAAGTCTAATTCACAATAAATCTATAAAAGCTATAAAAAAGAATAAAACTAACTAAGATGGTAATTAAAATAAAACAGTCCCCTACAATGGCGCCAAAAACTTGTTCGCTAAAATTATATACCGCAAGTGCATAAGTCACATTCAAGTAATAAAGTTTACTTTTTAAGTCTGGGTTGTCGATTCCTCGAGGAATGCTTACTTTTAATTACACAACTTTAATCAATTTAATTTTAACAATAAAACAAATACACAATAAAATTTGATTTTGGAAATTAAGGAAAATTAACTAAAAATCTACGAAATAAAAAAACATAAACACTTGGGAATTTTGGAGGAAAAAACATGGTTGAGATTCATGGTTTCACTTAACCATCACCTAATTAATTTCTCCACAAGCCAATTAACAAATTACTCATTTACGATGTTAGACCCAATTTTTCAATTTTAGTTAATTACCTCTATCGAGCAATGTTTGACCAGATTTCCCAACTTACTATATCTCTACGTCGATTAAAACCAAATAATCGCATTAAATCTTAGTGAAAATAGCTCATTTGATCACCTAGGGTTAGGAGTATATCTCTCCCCTATACAATCCTAAAGTATTTACTATTAGTGTAAAATGTACAAATCACTAAACTCAATCATTTAATGGCCAAATAAATGAAAATCATTCAACACAATAATAAAACACATGAAAATAAGCATTTTAGCTTTAAAGAGCAAATATTAAATTTAATTAATGTTAGGTTAAGTTACTACCATAAATCCCAACACAAATAATTAGCCCATTTTATACAAATGATAAAAAGGAGAATATTTATAACAAAACATTACAAATATGGCAAAATAATTTGAGAAAATACAATGTTGTAGATAAAACCCTTTTTTGAAGTTTAGCCTTAATTTTCCTAAATATTTCTCCAAATTCTTGAATGTATTCTCCTTGTGCTCTTGATTTGTATCCCCCAAATACCAAGAAATTGAAAAGAAAAAGAAAATGAAAGAAGAAAAAGAAAAACAAATGAAGAAAAAAAAAATGGAGAGAATAGAAGCTGCTGCACGTCCACATAAACCCATTTAGGGTTTTTAAAAATTTCAAACTATTTTTCAAAAATTGCCATCCAAGCCCTTGATATAATTACATTCCAGGTCTCCACAACTTTTATCTTATACAATTTGATCCCCAATTTTTGAATTTCATGTCGACTATTCCCTTCATAAATTGCATCCAAGATCCTTCAACTTTCTGCTTTGTTTACCTTGTTCCCCAAATTCACAATTTTGCACACTTTTAGTCCATTTTTCCTCCTTTTGTCTTATTTGTTTTCATTTAGGTGATTTTTACCTACAAAAGCATTCGTTACATGACTTAAGAGTTGGAGCTCTCTCCACTGAGGGTACAGGTGGTGTGGGATTGGAACCAAGAGACTCATATTGCCAATGTCTCTTTCCAATAGGTTGTTCAGCCAAATGTACGGTGCATTCCATTCTCTTTGCATTTATTGCCTCTGATTGTGCACTGTCTACCTCACATAAAAGAGTTTGATGTGTTGTATCAAATTTATTAGCTACAAGCTCATCAAGAACATCCACTTGACAACAAGTATCCAAAGTTAATGGATATTTCATTGCCTTGAACACATTGAATATGACCTGCTCATTGTCCACTCGAAGAATCATTTTTCCGTCATATACATCAATAAGTGCTCTCCCGGTAGCCAAGAAAGGTCTTCTCAAGATTAATGGAATATTTGAATCTTCTTCCATATCTAAGATAATGAAATCTGCCGGGAAGATGAACTTATCAACCTTGACTAGCACATCTTCAATAATTCCCTTTGGTCTTTTGATCGACCTATCAGCCAGTTGCAATGAGATCGTTGTAGGTTTAGCTTCTCCCAATCCAAGAGACTGGTAAACAGATAGTGGCATTAAGTTAACACTAGCACCTAAGTCACATAAGGAATGCTCGAAATAATTAGAACCAATAGTTCACGGTATAGTAAAGTTCCCTGGGTCCTTTAGCTTAGGGGGTAGCTTTTTTAAGAGAATTGCACTGCATTCCTCGTTCAGGCAGACGGTCTCATGTTCTTCTAGCTTCCTCTTGTTGGACAGAATTTTTTTCAGAAATTTTGCATAACTAGGCATTTGTGCTATTGCATATGCAAAAGGGATGTTTATGTACAATTTCTTGAAAACCTCCACAAATTTGGCAAATTACTTGTTCAACTTCTTTTTCTACAACCGTTGAGGAAATGGAATTGGTGGCACATAAGATTTTATGGGACTTGATGCTCTTATTGTAGATTTTTCTTTTCTCTCTTCTTTCTCTTCTTCAACTGGTGCAGTCTTTTCCTTTTTATGAGCCTCTTCAACTTCTATCACTTTGTCTTTTCTGTCTGGCCTCTTTACATGTATCTCTGGCAGTTGTACTCCACTTCTAGTTGTAATAGCTTGCATTTGCTCCTTTGGGTTTATCATTATATTGCCTGGCAATGTCCCTTGTGGACGGTCTGCAAGCTGTTGAGCTATCGACCAATTTGTATCTTTAACTTCTTGATTGATGCCTGCTGATTCTGAAAATTTGTGTCAATCTGCTGAAACACCTTGTCTGTTTTCTGCATATACTGATTGAACATCTCCCCTAAACTTGATTGTTTTTCTTGCTGTGCATTATTTGAACCATTCTCTTGCTGATTATCTGACCATCTGAAGTCCGAGTGCTGTCTCCATCCTGGGTTATATGTTTGTGGATATGGGTTAAAATTGCTGGAGCCGTTATGAATGATGTTGACTTGTTCCTCTGGAAAGCCCATAGACATACAGTTTTCTGTCAAATGGTTAGCTCCACAGTTTGTGTATGATGGACCACCCATCACTGCATGTGCTCCTCTCGTTTGTGATTTTACCAATAGCTCTACCTGCTTCGTCAACGCTGCTATCTGGGCGGTGGTAGATGCTGTGTTATCTAATTCATACATCCCAGATGCTCTTGGTGGTACCACTCTTTCTGATGAAAACATTGATTGTGTAGTGGCAATTAACTCAAATAAATCCCAAGTTTGTTGTATTGATTTTCCTATTATTGATCCACCCGTAGAGGAATCCACCTGAGATTTTGACAGTGGTGAGAATCTGGTATAGAAGTACTGCACTTGATTACATGCCTCATGATAGCTCTCTCCATCTTTTTGTTGGAAAGTTTGAATTTCCAATCTGATTTTAGCTACTTTCGCTGGTAGGAAGAATTTATTGCAAAATTGTTTGGTTAGTTCTTCCCATGTAGTAATGCTTCCATGAGGTTCGATGTCTAACCACTTGAATGCAGAATCTCTCAATGTATATGGAAATAATCGCAACTTTATAGCATCTTCATTAACCCCTAGAGCGTAGAAGTTCTGATAATTTTTTAGAAATCTGGATATATGTGTGTTCGAATTTTCATGAGGTAACCCGTAGACTTGGAGAGTGGTTCTCATCAAATTATTCCACTCCATCCTTATCTGAAAACTATTTACCTTGAAATCTGGATACACAACACTGAAACATACAGTCATGGCTATGGGCAACAAGAACATTGAGACCGGCAAGTCTCCTTTGTTTATTTTCCCTCGCTCCTGTTGCTGATCTGGTGGCACTGCTACTCTTGCAACCACTTGTCCAATTGGCTGAATAGGAATAGGAATTTTTTGATCGTCGGCTATTTGATGTTGCTCTTTTTGTTTGTGTTCCTTGAGTTTTCGTCTGAAAATACGTTCTATCTCCGAGTCAATTGGTTCAAGATCGTCACCTTGGGTACGGAGCATACAACGAACACTTTTTTTCGTAATAAAAGAAAAGAAAATCAAATCAAATCAAATAACAGTTGAAAATAAAATAAACTAAGACTAAAAGTAAATAGTCCCCGACAATGACGTCAAAAATTTGTTGCATTTTTTATATCGCAAGTGTACGATATCATAACAAGTAGTATAATGGACCTTTAAGTCCGGATATCATTCCCACGAGGACTATACTTTAAGACTTAATTTAATTTTCTAACTCCTATTTGATAAAAGCAAGTAAATAATTATGATGGTTGTGATTATTTATCCTAATTACTTTTAACTAATTAAAAATATAAAAAGATTACAAATAATGGATAATTGAAGATTCAAATATGTGATTAATATTAGGGTATAACAATTTCATGTATTGATCACCTTAATTCTTAATTCAAGATTTATAACCTAATATAGTGTTCGATCGAATTCTTCTATTGTATTCAATTTACCCCTCTTAAGTCTCATTGAGCCTATTTAATTAATTCAATTACATATCTTTATGTGAATCAACCTTAGTTAAACGAAATACTAGTTCTAAGAATACATATTATGACCGAAATAATTAGTATAAGTATCTCTACACATTATACTAATTTACCGAATTTTACTATATGATCTAAATCTCAAACTCACCTCTCGATTCGTAAGACTCACATAATCATCAAATTATTGATCAGATAATTTAATGAATTAAACTCATAATAAAACCAACATATAAATAAATAAATCATATAAATCTTGAATAGAAAAATAAAGGATTACAAGTCGACTACGTTATTTTTCCTAATAAAAAAACTAGTTATTCATACTGTAAAAATAAAAACACGTAAAAGTGGAATGACATCATAAAAAAACGAAGAAACGTGAAAAATTGTGACGAAGAAACGTGAAAAATTGAATAAACATTCATTATTCAAATAAATAAAGCATTTTATCTTAGCATGAAAATTAGGAATTAGGACGAAAGAGGTTGGAACTAACTGAATATGGTGGTAGTTTGTAGACAACAACTAAATTTTAATAGAAATAGTATGCAATTGAATAATGAGTTTTGAAAAATAATGTGGCAACATAGAAAGCGTCATGGAATTGAGGTAACGTTGTAACAAAGTCAATGTTAAAGTCACACAAAGGAGTAGGTGATAAAAATGTTGGCATGTGATGCAAACCGATGTAACAATAGTAGCTATGAAACCCACGACAAATTAGAACAATCCCAAGAAATTCAAGAATCAATGTTTGAAAGCTCAACTCAATAAATTACTGAATCAAAGAACGAAGATATTTGCTAACGATATCTTGACCCCGTGATCACAAAACTTATGAATCTTACTTGAATTTGTAGAATGCCACAAGAAATTAATTCTTGATAAGTTCAAAATTAATTCAATGAAGAACAAAAAGAAAGCAAATTAGCTTTGCGATAATATCTCAATAATTGTGTCCCTTTACAATGAAAATAATGTTCCCATTTATAAGGAATCCCTAAAACCTAGCTAGAAATAGAATTTAAATCCTAAAGATATCAAAAATATATCATGCAAGTGCTTTAACTTAAATAGAAGATTACGCGCAAAAATTAGAAAAATTTGTAACTGGAAAGAACTATGAGACCACATAGTGTAACTCTATGCGGTTGTATAGATCAACTGAAAAGCCTCCTTGTTTATGATATACTGTCACATAGCTTTCCCAAAAAACTTTCTCGCCCGCTGCTTGAACCAAATTGATCCATTTGGTTTCTTCTTTCGAGCCCAACATGAAAGTTGTACTCTTGCTTGTTGTGATCGACATTTCGTCCACCGTAACTTGAGTAAGCAATCTCATAGCTTCGTTTACTCGCTTTGCTCGTGACCTAGTCATCAGTCCTCCCTCAACGATCAATAGATCCTTGTCTAGACTTGCTATCATATAATTGATCACATCATTCCCTCCCTCTTCGAAATGATTCGTCCTCGAATCTGTACCTGGAACAAAAGAGAGAAAGATAAAAAAACATTAAAGCTAGCCAAAACATTATACTCACCTGGAAGATTTAATTTGTAGGCATTGCCATTGATCTTTTCAAGGACTTAGAATGGACCATCTCCCCGTGGCTGCAACTTCAACTTTCTTTATTCTAGAAAACGCTTTTTCCTCAAGTGCACCTAAACTCAATCTCTTAGTTCAAATGTAACGTGCTTTCAACCCTTATTTGCTTGAGAAGCATAACGTTCATTTCTCTTCTCAGTTTGCAACCTTACCTTTTCATGGAGGGTTTTCACCAAGTCAGCCTTCTTCTTTCTGTCTCAACTACCCCTTTCATTCACAGGTAAAGGAATTAAATCCAAATGTGTTAGTGAATTAAAATCATATACAATTTCAAAAGGTGAGTAAGAAGTAGTAGAATGCGTGACCCAATTATATGGAAATTCAATGAATGGTAAACAGTCCTCCCAATTCTTTAAGTTTTTATTAACTATGGTACATAACAATTGTATCATAGTCCTATTAACTACCTCAATTTGTCCATCAATTTGTGGGTGACAAGTTGTAGAGAATAATAGCTTGGTCCCTAACTTATTACACAAAATCCTCTAAAAGCGACTAAGGAATTTAATATCCCTATTTGCCTTTTTACAAGCAAAAGCTCTGAGGTAAAACCTTTGATTTCTCCTTTTTACAAGTAGTACTTCTACTACAAACCCGATCAACATCTACTTTCATCTTATGCCAATAAAAATGTTCACCTAGCATCTCTAAGGTCTTCTTAACCCCAAAATGACCTATTAGACCTCCACTATATGCCTCACGTACTAATAATTCTCTCATTGAACATTTAGGAACACATAATTTATTTTCTCGAAATAAATACCCATCATGTCTAAAGAATATCCATAGTACCCTTATCACATAATTCGTATATATTAGAAAAATCTAGATCATTAGCATACATGTCCTTAATATATTCAAATCCTAGCAATTTAGAACCTAAAGACGTTAGAAGTACGTACCTCCTTGACAATGCATCTGCTACCACATTTTCTTTATCTTATTTATACCGAATAACATATGGAAATATCGCGATGAACTCCATCCACCTTGCATGTCTTTTGTTTAGCTTGCCTTGACCCCTTAAGTACTTTAAGGACTCATGTTCGGTGTGAATCACGAACTCCTTTGGCTACAGATAGTGTTGCCATGTCTCCAAAGCTCAAATTGGTGCATACAACTCCTTGTCATATGTAGGATAATTGAGAATTGCTCCTCTTAGCTTTTCACTAAAGTAAGCTATTGGTCTTCGTTCCTCCATTAAGATAGCTCCAATACTTATTCCTGAGGCATCACATTCAATCTTAAAAGTATTGTTAAAGTTAGGTAATGATAAAATGGGCATGGTACACAACCTATCCTTAATAGCATTAAAAGCATGTTCTTGTTCAATGCCCCAATAAAATCCTACAATTTTCTTTATAATCTCTGTGAGTGGTGTGGGAAGTGTGCTAAGGTCTTTGACAAAATGCCTATAAAAGCTAGATAATCCATAAAAGCTTCTTACCTTGATTATGCTCTTAGGTATTGGCTACTCCTTGATTGCTTTGATTTTCTCCTCATCCACTTCAATACCTTTAGCACTAACGACATAACAAAGAAAAACAACTTTTTCCATGCAAAATGTGCACTTTTTAAATTTAGCATAAAGTTGTTCTTGTCTTAAGACCACAAGTACGCATCTCAAATGCCCTATATCTTCACTTAGATTCTTACAGTATACCAAAATGTCATCAAAGCAAACTACTGCGTATTTACCTATGAATGCACGTAAAACATGATTCATTAATCTCATAAATGTGCTAGGCCATTAGTAAATCCAAATGGCATGACTATATTTAGTTTTAAAAATTGTTTTCCATTTATCTCATTCCCTCATCCTAATATGATGATAACCATTTTTAAGATCAATTTTACTAAAATATATATAATCAATGTAATCCGTCTAACATATCATCTAACCTAAGAATAGGGTGACAATACTTTACCGTTATATTGTTGATGGCCCTGTAGTTGAAACACTCTTTCAGGTTCCATCTTTCTTTGGTACAAGTAGCATTGGTGCGACATATGGACTCATACTCTTCCTCACATACCCTTTGCTCATCAAATCTTTCACTTGCTTTTGAAGTTCCTTAGTCTTCTCGGCATTACTTCGATAAGCCGGCCTATTTGGAATGACAGCTCTAGCTATGAAATCAATTTGATGTTCAATGCCTCAAATGGGTGGTAGCCTACTAGGCATGTCTCTAGGAACACGTCTTCGAATTCTTGCAACAAAGAAGTAGCCAAACTAGGGAGGGATGTGTTGGATTCCTCAAGATTGAGGAATGACTCTTATAAACCAACAAGACCATAGGTTGCTTCTCAACTTCCGCCATCTTCAACTCACTCTCTTTTGCAAAGAAATTCACTTTCAACTTTTCTCTCCTCTCACAAGACTATTTTTCTTTTCTCTCATGTGGCTCTACTTTTTTCCCACTTTTAGCAACCTCGTTATTTAATCTCTTGCTCTGTTATTCACTCTTTTTTTCTTTCAAACTTTTTTCTTCCTCATTTTTCAACTTGATTTAATCTTTATATACTTGTTATGGTGTTAACGGTGTAAGAGTAATAGGTTTCCCACCCTTAGTAAAGTTGTACCTATTTTTGTACCCATCATGAATCACCTTCCTATCATATTTCCATGGCCTTCCCAACAAAATATACCCAGGATGCATAGGAATTACATAACACATCACTTCTTCATGATACCTCCCAATTGAGAAACTCACTAACACTTTCTTATTCACCTTAACCTCTCCACATTCATTCAACCATTGCAATTTGTAATGCTTAGGATATTTTAGCATAGTTAATCCTAATTTTTCAACAAGTGTTGTGCTAGCCACATTGGTACAACTACCCCCATCAATAATCATACTACATACCTTGTTGTTGACATGGCATCTTGCATGAACCTTTGTTGCTCCAAGTCAATCACTTTGATTTGAGTGCTAAGAGCTCGTCGTATGACCAATAGCTCTCCCACGGCATACTCCACTTCATCACAATTGCTACCATCTTCCAACAATGACATGTCATCATATTTACCCTCACCATCACTCATCACTTCCCCATTGTCGTACAAGATCATCTCCCTTTTGTTTGGGCATTAAGAATCAATGTATCCAGATCCCAAGCACATAAAGCACTTGATATCTTGATTCCTAGATGGCTGGGAATCTACCTTAGGCATAGCTTTGCTAGAAACTTCATCTTTTTCCTTTGGCTGCTCAGTCCTACTTTTTGAAATAGTTCCATCAACTTTATTGTTATCCCACTCTAGTTTCCAAGAAGAGTTAGAACCCGAAGAACTCGATGAATATCTAGTTGTCCTCTTTCTCTTCAATTGCTTCATAGCTTCATGTAATATGTCTTCCAACTCCACATAATGTTGCAATTCTACCACAATAGCTATACTCCTATTCAAACATTCAAACACCGGGCCATGGTGGCCTCCCTATCCTCTTAACATTTGCTCTAATCATCACAATCTCCATCTCCTTGTGATAATCCTTCACACTCCTAGAACTTTGGTAGAGACTTTGTAATTTTTGATGAAGCTCCCGATAATAATGATTAGACACAAACCTCTTTCTTATGATAGCTTTCAATTCTTCCCAAGTATGAATAGGCCTCTCACGATTCCTCCTCCTAGATATTACTACTTGATCCCACCAAATAATAGTATATTCGGTAAATTCAAGCACCACAATCTTTACTTTCTTTTCCTCCGAGTAGTTGTGGCAATCAAATATCAATTCCACTTTCTTTTCCCACTCCAAGTATGCCTTCGAATCACTCCTTCCTTTGAATGCAGAAATTGTCATTTTGATATTGCACATACTTGTATCAACACCATCTCTAGTGATATCTCAACCCATTCTTTTATGCCTAACTCATCTATCCCTCATTCTTCCTAACTTGACATCTATCCATGCATCCTCATTAATATCACTATCCGCTTCCCAATCACCAACATATTCCGCTCCATGATCCCGCATTCCTTACCTCCTTGCGTTAGGAATTTCTCTAAATTGTTCCCAACGTAAATTAGCAAGCAATGTATCTTGTCTATCCAATCTCTCTCTTACATCCTCAAACAACCTTTCGAAGTGTCGTATCACCTCTTCCGACATGTTGACTTGATTATTCTTCCGGCTTGAAGTAGATTCGTCCCTATCATACATCCTAAATCTAGTTTAATACTCAATTGACTTTTTCCCTCTATTAGTATCACCACTCTATTTTTTTCCACTCAATGCTTTCTTGCAAGTGCTTCAAAGAATTAATTGGATTTCAATCAAAATTTAACCTTGTGGAGTCCAAACAAAGAAT
>CAIGRB010159545.1:4692-34038 GCA_903798255.1 Fraxinus quadrangulata
TTCCCCCCACCCCATTTTTTTTTTTTAATAAATGATGATCATCAATCATTAAAGAAATGTTGCTTTGTTATGTTTTCAGGAATATATGCGTTTTCTAGCAACGATATTAAAGTGGGCTCCAACATTGAAGTAGAGGGAACTCCTTGGAGGGTTATTGGTAATTCTTGCTAATTTTACCTACTTGTATCCAGAGGTTTGGTTGTTGAATTGCTTATGAATAAAGATTAAATTTTTCAATACTGATTTTCTGTTGACTTGTACAATATTATTCCTCGAGTTTATTTATTTTTTAATTTTGATATAAAAAATTCTTTTTGTGCTCCTTCTAGTTTGAGAATATTAATAAAATACACTAGCATTGTGAAATGCTTGAAGTTATCTGTGCCTTGTACAATAAACTTTGCATCTCAATTCTCAGAGATCAAAATAATGAAGAATTTTGGATAACTTTTATACTTTGTGGGTTAGAATTTTAGATCAATTTGGGTTGCCGAATTGCCCATTAAGTGTTTATAGTCTACTTTACTGATTTTCTTTCAACGTGTTCACTGTCATTCCTTCAGTTTCTTTTGTTTTAGATTTTAATTTAAGACATTTTTTTGCTTCTAGTTTGAGTATATGACTGAACTGCACTAGCACTACGGAATCGTTAAATCAATATGTGTTGTTTAGTGCTGTTTAGTAATGTGTATCAGAGTTCTGAAAACAATGAAGAAGTTTGGATAATTTTATCCCTTTGGTCGGGATTGTTGTCGCTCAAGAAAGCAATTTTAATTTCTATTGTTTTGTTCTCTCTGTGTGTGTGCTGTTGGGGGGGGGGGGGGGGGAATTTGGTTTTTGGGCAATCTTTAGAGTTTCTCCATGTGAAACCTGGCAAAGGGGCAGCGTATGTGAGGACCACGCTGCGCAATTACTTGACAGGAAATCAAGTCGAGAAAACCTTCAGAGCTGGAAGTAAGGTAACACTGTAACTTTCGAATTTTCCCCTCTCTTTCCTGATTATTTACAAAGAATTATGTCATGGATGGAGTAGAGCAGATCTAATATAACATTTACGATACAAGTATTCTGTGCATTAGATAATCTTATTGTTATGGGGCAGATAAAAATGATCTGTAAGCCTCGTCATACGTAGGGGTGGAAAGTTTAAATGCATGGTGCATACTAGGTTGGTCAACATTTTGTGTGTTAAGTTGTAGAATATTTTGCAAATGGAAATAACTATACACATTTTAAGATTGTATTGGACATCTTGCCTCCGTGTTGAATTCTATCTATGAAAGTATGTGTTGAATTCTATCTATGAAAGTACAATCTTTTGTAATTCAGTATAAAATTAGATGGTTGATGGCCATGATGTCAAAACAAGACACCATTTGGTAATAGATCATGTTTTTGCTGCTGGGGTAGCCTCTTCCATCTGTGTGATGTATTTTTCAACTGATGAATCTTGGTGCTTGACTAGTGGTAATATGAAAATGGAGTATATATGAACTTTATAATTTGGTGGATTCAGGTCAGCATGGTAATATGAGTTCATAAAACTGTGTCTAATAGATTTAATACAGTGATCACTGATCACTACAACATCTATCACTTCATGACATATTAAATGGCAGGGACATATCGACAGGAATTTGGTCTGATATTGAGATAAGCGCTGCCTAATGATCATCTGACATTGTATGGGGCAGTCAAGCTTTCTTCAATTGGGTTATAATAAGCATAATTTCACCTTAACTGTATGGGGGCAGTCAATCTTTCTTGATTGGGTTATAATAAGCATAATTTCTACTTAACTGAAAAATCTTATTTCTCTTTATTTTATCCATCTTTAGTGTCTTTTTATTTATTTGGTTATGCTGCGCAGGTAAGATGCTTCACTAAGGTAACTGTAATATCCTAAAATTGTAATTTTATTTTCTTTTATTTCTTTTTTATTTTTTATTTTTTTTCACGCGTCCAATCTTGAAGGAGTATATTTTATAGTACTTTGGTCCAACTCTATTTACACTCTGCCAGTCCGATCCTTATTGCCATTCTTTGTGTTCTGCTCTTTTGACAGATTGAAGAGGCAGATATATTCAAAGAAACCAAACAATATACTTACAAAGACAGTTCCCAGTATGTCTTCATGGACTTGGTATAATATTTTCTGTTTTGATTTTCATGTGTCGGCATCAATAGTAGATACTCTTTTCATATAATTTTATCCTCTTTGAGAATATTAAGGCAACTGTCAAAGCATTATCATTACTCTTAGTGGGTGTTTTGCCCCCATTTTTTAGGAAGAATTAGTTTTTGAATAGTGATTGATGGGAGAATGTGCGGTGGAAAAATAATAAAAAATTTTAGATTTGTGTGTAATATTATTTTTATTTGGAGAATGTGTGGTTGGAAATGAGTATTGTAGAAAAATGAATGAGAAAAAAGGAGAAAAAATGGGGCTCAAACATGGGCTTAATAGAAAAAATGGAGAAAAAGGCTTGCTAATATGCTATGCAACACCTCTGCCCTATTTAACATTACAAATTTATCTCTTGATTCCACTGCCGGATTATAAGCATGTTTGGGGTGGCTTATGCTTAAAAATAAGCACCAAATGTGTTGTTTAATTTTAGTGTGGATCCACCTACATTCAAATAAGCCACACATTTGGAGCTTATTTTTTAGCTTAAGCCATCCTAAACATGCTCTATTTTACGCTGTTCAATGTTGGAAGGAGTAAAACACCGTTGAAGCTGGATATCTTTCTGTGTCTCTGGTAGAATCAACTTTGGAAATTTAGACCAACATAAGGGCAGGTGTTTAAGCTCAGGCATAGATTGCGAGTTCAAATTTTACCTTTATTGCATGTCCATTTAAATTTAAAAACTATTTTCATCTTACTAAATATTATGATATTAATTAAGAGGCATATAATTATCTCATATATTTGGTACTTTCCCGGTAATAACAGGTCTAGTGCTTCTACTGTTCAACAGTTCTTATACAGCATCGCAGTGGAGATTAGTAGCTTTCCTCCTGTCTTATTTATTTCACTCTGGAATTTACTTGAGGACAATTGTTTCTTCCAAGAGATACTGCTTTTCTTCAGTAATTAGCATGCAGTGGTACTGGAAGGCTAGTCTTATTTCCAAGTTTCACGAGTTTTATGTCATACCTGTTTCAGAGTTCATTTGAAGAATTCCGTCTCAACGAGAAAGATGTTGGGGACAAATCAAAGTGGCTGAAAGAAGGCATGGACTGCAATTTGCTATTCTGGAAGGCAAAAGTATTGTTCAACTCTTGCACCTCTTTTCTCCAATTGTATCACGAGCTTTACAATAATTATTTTGGCGCTTGCCTTCTCAAATTTATCAATTGTTACCTAAGGAAGCAAAATTCTTGTGAATACAATCTCAAATGACTACCTGATTTGTTGTTGTAGGTAATTGATTTTGAACTCCCTATTACAGTAAAGTTGACTGTGGTTGAAGTTGATCCAGGTGTGAAAGGTGACACAGCACAAGGTACATCGAGGCTTCTCTTGGTTTTTGGAATATTGCCTATTTCTATAGCAACTATAGCATGCTTTTTCCTATTTTGCTTGTTCTTCATTAATCACCATTTTTGTGGTTTTCGAAGGTGGATCTAAGCCAGCAACCGTTGATACTGGTGCTGTGGTTACTGTCCCATTGTTCGTACAAAGAGGCCAAGAAATTATGGTGGATACTAGAACTGGGCAATACATGAGCCGAGCGTAGACTCTGAGATATATCGTTTTTGTACTGGTAGAGAAGTTTGCTATCTATAATTATTTTGGAAACCAACCAACTTTTTCCCCATTTGGGTTTCGAGAAAATGTTCTTCAGCTGTTAATTGTAAAAGCGCTTTATCGTTTTCGTACTAGTAGAAGAGTTTGCGATCTATAACTATTTTGGACAACCAACCAGCTTTTTACCCATTTGGGTTTCGAGAGAATGTTCTTCAGCTATTCTTTATAAAAACGCTTTATCGTTTTCGTACTGGTAGAAGAGTTGCTATCTATAGCTATTTTGGACAACCGACCAACTTTTTCCCCATTTGGATTTCAAGAAAATGTTCTTCAGCTGTTCATTGTAAACGAGCTTCTGATGTTAGCAGTTGCAATACTGAAGGTATATCCGTTAGAGAAAATATACAATATTAGTTTGTCTACTGTGATCTAGTACCGTAAACTAAACATGCACGATGCATACATGTTCAAGCTACACTACAAGTTCTACAGAGCTCAGACAGGAAATTAAATTCAAAATATCTAAATCATATGATTACTATTTATTTGAATCCTTGTTCAGCCAACATTTTCTGGCTCTCATTGTTGCACCAAACTGCTTTTGACTGCTAAACCATATATACTACAAGCACCTGATGACCTTCCTTGTATATTCAACTCATTAATCGAAATGTAGGATGTAATTCTGCTGGCCTTAGCTTCGAAACTGATATTGCCTTGTAAGCCTTTCCGTCCATACAAAGTGCTCGGACGACAACATCGAACATGATTATGTCGTACTTGAATGTCTAGCTAGAAAACCGATGGGGTTGACCCACTTGGCCTGGTTATTAGAAAAAGTTAAAACTAAAAGTAAATTAAATGAAGTGGAAATTACACGAATCCAGAGATTTAAAGATCTCAATTCATAAATCAAAGGTTATGTTTACTAATTCAAAAATTAAAGATTTTTTTAATTAAGTAATATATAAATAAATTTTTTNTCTGCACTTCTACACGTTATTACCACTAGTTCTCCCAATTTTACAATATGATAATTTGTTATCTCTCCCCGGGGGTCCCACTAAAACATATTGATTGGAGTTGTACGTAATTAGTCTCAATTGACCATCATGAAAACCTATGATGAAATGGAACAAGTCAAGAATATTCAGGGGTACGTATGATTGTCAATATTTTTCATGAAAAATATGTTTTTCTCAACTAATTTTCTACTTTTGTACTGTTTGATTGACAATTTATTTCACGAAAAATATTTTCTTTCTTTTGGTTATGTGACTATATTTTCCTTGAAAACAAGGAAAATATTTTATTTAATGAAATGAGATTTTTATTTTCTTGGTAATTGGCGCGCGCTCTCTCTCTCTCTCTCTCTCTCTCTCTCTCTCTCTCTCACATTAACCTTCCTGCCATCGCCCTCTCTCTATCCTCTCGTCGACGATGAAGGGTTGAACACAGCGCAGCGTGAAATTTTTGGAAAGGATTGGTACCGGTCAACAGTGTGGCACAGGTCGACTATAGATCGAGAGATGCAACTGTGCGCGATAGTTGCACCGCCGCACTACTCGTAGCGAAACACCGATCGTCTTTGTTCACAATGCTGCAAATCGAGTTTCCACCATTTTTTCTCTATTCACAGGTGGTTGTGATTGTAGTTTTGGTTGTGGTTATTGATTGTTGGGTGGTTGTGTAAGATTCCGATAATGTCTTTGGTGTGTGTGTGTGTGGGATTCCGATGGCACATGTGGTGAAGTGGTAGTGATGGCGAGTCATATTCAAACGAGATCAAGGACAAAGCAGAGTGTTACAGATCGAGAACAACCTGCAGATCTAGTATTTGATTCTTTCGATCTCGTCTCACGTGGTGGGTAGGGGTTATTGGTGGTCATGTTGGCAGCGGTGATGTGGGCGGTATTGGTGAGGTTGTGGGGTGTTGGATATGGCGGCGGCGGTGGTGGCAGCCATGGCAACACTGGTTTTGTAGAGGTGGTAGTTGAATGGTGTGATGATGAGGTGGTGTGTTCTGCGATGTGTTGATTTGTTTGAGGTGGTTGTGTTGCTATCGGGAGGTGGTGGCGGTGGTTTTGGCGATGAAGGTAGTGTTGGCGGTGGTGCTGGTGGAGGGAATTGTGCGATGGTGGTCACACGTGTAGAGGGAATGCATGCGTAGAAGGAATGCATGCTGTCGCATAGAAGGCATGAAATGTGCACTGGAATTCCTTGCAGCCCCTATTGCGACCGCATCCACTTAACACTATGCGACCGCATAGTGTTAACTATTTCCAGGTTTTGACAATTTGGTCCTTGAACATCCAAATATAGACTTTTCGACCTCTTTTCCCATTTTATCTCCTTCCAATGCATGATTTCCATGCTAAATTTGACCTAGCCACCATTGCCTCTTCAATTTCTCCTCCGGATCATCTTTTGACTATTTGCATTTCAGTCCCTGAACTTTCATTCTATTCCATTTTAGTCCTTTTTTCGCTCGTTTTTGCATTTTTTTTGTTATATCCATCAATGTGATCCTATAAACATAAATTACATCGAATTAAGCTATATTCAACGCATTAAACTTCAATTATTCATGTTTGTGAATCGAAATAAACGTGTAAAAGCGCCCTTATCACACTGCACTCTTCTGCAGAGCTACTGTTTTTTCTATTGACAATTTTCTCTTCTTGATCAACACCTCCTTAAAAAGCATAGCGTAATTAGGAATTTGTAGAATGGTGTTAGTGGAAGGAATGTTGATCTGAAGTTGTCTGAGGGCATCCATGAATTTCTTAAATTATTTTTCCAACTTATTGTTCTGCCACTTTTGAGGGAATGTGACTGAATATGTGTGTTCATTGATGAGAACGGTTGCCTTAACTCGTAGGCTATATGACTTTTCTTCTTGTGTAACATTTGTTGNTTTTTTATTTCTATTGTTTTTCTGTGAATTTGTGTTTACTTAAAAAAATAAAAAATTAATCATTATACTTTCTTTATGTTCATATTTAATTTTTATTTGAACTTTTTATTTGATTCAAGCATACCTTAATACGTCTTTCTTAATGTTCAATAAGTATGCAAACCCGTCAAGTATTAAATATGATAATAAAGACTTGCGTGTGACATCATTCTATTATACTATTACAACTAGCATTATAAATGCAGCTATTCAAATATGGAACTGAATCCACTATTTTGCAATAGAAAATTTTTCTCAAATGAAAGTATCCATAGCAGATTGATTCAAGCATTCACACACTAAATTGTAGATGGATTGATGGCAGAATATTTCCCTTTTGAATGTAGGAAATATTTTATTCCTATGTACTTAGCTTTAGAAACTTCTTTAGCACCTTCTGAATACTCCAACATCGGCTACGGCCCCAGCATATCGCTTTTGTTGAACTGGCTTCTACACCAATTTCGATTGCCCTAGCAGCTAGGGAATGACAGGCTTCTCCCTAGCACGGCTTGCTTCAGCTGCACCATGAAAGACGGCCTTTCATATCAGTCGAACAATGTGCTTTCTCCATCACCAAACCCTTTGATTTTTTTTTTCAATTTCATCTGTTGTTGCCGTTTGTGAAAGCAAATCATTATCACTAGAGAAAACCTAGCTGACTGGAAATTCTAGTACATACGACTGGATTAATGGTCACAATCCTGAAGGAATAGTTGACTCAAAGACCTGTGTTGTTCTCCAGGGAGAAAATCCCGATTTCCTATGTTGTTGAAACTCAAGGAAAAACCTTTTGGTAGCCTCACACACCCCGCCTGTTTTCTCCCTAGTGTGGTGGATAAAACTAGGGAGGAAAATGCCCTAGCGTTTAGTTTACACCACAATATAGGATTTTGAAACCTAGAGGATGTTGAGCATGCTTATACACTGCAATGCTTTTTGAGCATTGAGTTCTTGTTTGTGTATAGGACTTCATGCTTATGAATTCTTGAAACACTCGGAGTATCTTATCACTATTTATTTCAAAAGACTATAAACACATTTTCGTTTCACAACTAAATAAATAGTAATATTATTTTTGGGGCTTGATTGGTACATTTTAAGGGGTATCACACCATGGTCCTGCGACCCGTCTCGTATATTAGTTCAAATCATCGAAATATTTAACAATTATGAAATATTTACACAGAATACGGTGGAAGCGTGGAAAGATGCCTCAGAGTTGAAGACAAATTTTCTTAAGGAGGAAAGAATGTAGAACCACTAATATTTCTAGTGACTTTTCAGAAATTACATGGAGGTTTTATTAAATTTTAGGAGTTTGGTTCGATAATTGGGAAAATATTTCTATCTGTGACACATAAAAACGTTTGGAATGATGCTACTTTATTAAATGAGTAACTTAAGCCGTAGAACGACATAACCAGGTATTGCATAATATTTTGCATCTACTGCACAATGTGAAAACTTTGTGCAGCTACTGTGCAAGTGAGAGTTAGTAGTGCTATATTTTTTATTTCTATTGTTTTTCTGTAAATTTGTGTTTACTTAATAGATAATTTTTTTACTCATTATAGTTTCTTCGTGTTCATATTTAATTTTTATTTGAACTTTCTATTTAATTCGAGCATACCTTAATACGTCTTTCTTAATGTTCAATAAGTTTCCAAACCCTTCGAGTATTAAATATGATAATAAAGACTCGCATGCGACAAAATTCCTATTAGACTATTACAGCTAGCATTATAAATGAAGCTATTCAAATATGGAAACGAATCCACTATTTTGAAATAGAAAATGTTTCTCTAATGGAAGTATGCATGACACATAGAATCAAGCATTGACACACTAAATTGCAAATGGATTAACGACATAATATTTCCCTTCTAAATATAGAAAATTAAGCCACATAAACTGCTTTAGCACCTTGTGAATGCTCCAACCTCAGCTCCAGACCCAGGCCCAGCGTCGCTTGTACTTTTCTGAAATCAAATTCGTTATCACTAGAGAAAAACCTAGTTGACCGGAAATTCTAAAACATGCGATGGATTAATGGTCAGAATCTTGAAGGATAGTTGAATTAAAAACCTGTGTTATGTTCAAATTGTACAATAATTTTATGATAAGGATTATGGTATATGTACATAGCATGATCCATAAATGGATACATAATGGGCCCACAAGCCACCCCTCCAATAGGGGGTGGCCACATGACCATTATGTAAAGGGCTATAGATCATGCTATGTACATGTAGCATGACCCTTATGATAATGGGGAGAGTACTTATATATAATGGTTGCAAACTAATGAGTAGTGAATTTAGCACAGTTTTTTATGTGGTAAGTTCGGCTTTGATAATTATGTTGGTTGTTAAATGTTATTAGTTTCCCTCTTTTTTCTGAAAACAATAATTCAACAATCAAAATAATTTTGTTTTATCAAACAAATAATAAAAATAAAAATATATAAACTCGTCGCTACCTTACCACCGCATTCCCCTTCCCTCTCGACTAATTTTTCTCAGAAAAACCATGGCGAAAAACCAGATTTTAGTATTGATGAAACTCAAGGAAAACCCATTTGGTAGCCTAACACACAAGTGTGGCGGTGAAAACTAGGGAGGAAAATGCTCTAGTGTTTAGTAAAGTACGAAATAGAGGATTGTGTGGCATAGAGAATGTCGAGCATGCATGTACACCACAATACTTTCCAAACATTGAGTTCTTTTTTATGTTGTATATTGTTGTAGGACTTAATGCAAATGAATTCTCGAAGCACCCAAAGAATTTGATCGCTAATTAATTATAGGGACTATTAAAACATTTTCATTTTCCAACTAAATGAATATTAATATTGTTTTTGGGGGGCCTTAAGTTGTACATTTTAAGTGGTATCACATCATGGTCCTACGACGAGTCGTGTATATCACTTCAAAGCATCCGAACATCTAGCTATTGTGAATGTTTTCCCAGCACAAGGTAGAAGCGTGGCAAGATGCTTAAGAGCGTGTAAATTATGGAATGCAAAATTTCTTAAAGAGGAAAGAATGTATCATCCCGGATACTTCTAGTTATTTTTTAGAAATTATATGGAGGTTTTATTGATGTGTAGAAGCTTGGTTCAATAATTGAAATTAGTTCAATCAATGCCATTGTTGTCAAATAAACAAAATATCAGAATCACTCCGATACCACTTGTTGTGAAATCAATCACCAGATTGAGATGTTGAAGTTATATGGCACAATAATAAGTATTTGATCAAGTGAAAGAATAATAAATACAAGAAATATGATAGAGAAATTAAGAGATTTTATTGACTCAAGAATAATGGAGAAGAGAGAAAATTGCAATAGATCCTATAGTTCTAATAATCTATTTTCTCAGACTTATAAAATTGTGTAGAAGAGTCTAATATTTATAGGGAACATGTAGAGAATGTCCAAATCCTTTTAGTAGAGTTGTTCATGAAGCAGGATACCAAAAATTGAGTCCAAAACGAAGTAGGAAAAGAAAACGTGGAAAAAGGGAACAGAACAAGTGGTGCCGCGACTCCCACTTCCGGGTGCCCATGCCCAGTGCTGCGGTGCCAGGCAATCTGCCAAATTTTTTTTTTTTCAAATTGTTTTCTCCATCCCAAATTCTTCTTCAAGTCCAATACAAATTTTCAATTATCAACGGGCTTCCAAAATCGAACTACAACTTGATATATGACTACAATAGCATTTCAAACTGAATTCTTCTTGACGTACGCTTCAATTAGAATGTTTCAATACCTCTAACACTTTAATAAAGGAATTCGGGTCATACCCAAATTTCAACAATCTCCACCTTGACACGAATTTCATTCAAGGAATGAACAAACTTCTTCAACAATAATTAAAAAATTAATTTATCCAACAAAACACAATATTCCACCTCTTCCAATTAATCCAAGCACCATTCTTGTAGAATTATCTCAGATTTCTAAAACCATAATGATTTTGAATTAACCAAAATAGGATGTAACACACCCAAAGCAGAATCAATACCAAATGTTTTTACAGAAGGTCACTTGCTAGAGTGTATACATTCAACTCCACTTAAAGCATGCTCAATAAAATCAACATCCTCATACTTTGTACCACTGAATCCGTCCCTAGAAATTGAATATAATGGTACCGTAGGTGATGGTGGCAAAGAGGCATTATCCATCTCCCGATCTTTACTGAGCAGTATTCTTCAAATCTGACCTTTTATGAGCTCTTAAAAGTATTGTACCAAACTGAATGTCCACCATGGTACTAAACTTGTGCTGATTGACTCTTCCAGATTCTGCATAACCCTGCAAGATATATAACCGAGACCGCTTCTGTCCATCCCATACAACCTGGTTACCCTTACAAACCTTCAAGGCTCCACCTCCATCAAAGAACTCATAACCTTTTGAATCAATGATAAACAACGAGATGAGATTCTTCTTCAAATCTGGAACATGTCGAACGTGGCCAAGTGTTTTAATGGTTCCATCCAAAAGTTTCAATCTGACCGTACCAATTTCAGCAACCCAATAAGGTGCGTTGTTTTTCATAACCACGACACCTTTGGAAACAGTTTCATATGTAGCAAACAAGTCCTTATTAGGATACATATAAAACACACACGCTGAATCTAGAATCAATCATCTTCCGGTTTAGACTCAATGTCAAAAATAGCTAAGAGATCTCCATCAATATTCTCCGCGAGGTCTGCTTTGCCTTAAGTATCTGATTGCTTTCCATATTGACTTGCAATCAACCTTTCTTTATTTTACAATTTGTAGCAATCCTTCTTCAACTGCCCTTCTTCTTGCAGTAGTTACAAATTTGATTACTGAACTTAAATTTCGATATGCCCATTAACCACCATGAGCAACCAGGTCTTCTCCATCTCTAGTCTCAGAAACTAGATGCTTCATCTTATCTTTTGAATACAAAGTTTCATGCACCTCCTCTATGGTGAGAGTATCACGACTGTATAAGATCGTATCTCTAAATGAAGAAAACGAAACAGACAACGAACACAATAGGATCAAGGCCAAATCTTCTTCATCATACTCTACTTCCAAAGTTTCCAAATCAACGACGATCTCTTTTAATACAGTTAAGTGATCTTCCAGTGATCCTCATCTTGCCATTCGTTAAGAGTATTAATGCTGCTTGAGGTTCAACTTTCTTGTCAGACTTTTAGACATGCACAATTACTCCAACTTCAACCATAAAGCAGCTTCTGAATTCTCCTTCAAAACGTACTGAAGAATGATATTTGATATATGAAGATGAATGTGAGAAACTGTCTTCTTATCCTTCCGTATTTTCTCCTCTATGGTCAAAGTTGCGAGCATCTTATCAATTTCCAACAACGCATCATCCAAATCCAACTGTACGAGAACTGCATGCATCTTAACCTTCCATAACGAAAATCTAGTGCTCCGATCCAAAAGTGAAATGTCATACTTCTTGGAAGCCATCATGAACAGAAAACTTCAAACAAATCAAATCATGCGCTCTTGTGGAACTGCTGATCCTAGTTTCTGATACCACTTGTTGTAAAAATTTTCTGTAAATTTGTGTTTACTTAATTTATAAAAATTTTACTCATACTTTCTTTCATAGTTAAATTTTATTTTGAACTTTCTATTGCCCACAAAATTCCTATTAAACTATTAAAACTAGCACTATAAATGTAGATATTCAAATATGGAATTGAATCCTATATTTTGCAATAGAAAATGTTTCTCTAATGTAAGTGTGGATAACAGATCAAATCAAGCTTTTTCACACACTAAATTGCAAATCGATTGATGGTAGAATATTTCCCTTTTGAATCTAAGAAACCTTCTGTTCCGCTTCAGAAACTTCTTTAGCACCCTCTGAATACTCCAACCTCGGCTCCAGCCCCAACATTGCTTTTGTTGAACAGGCTTCTCCATCAATTTCGACTGCGCTTGGTAGCTTGGTTCTGATAGGCTCCTCCCTACCATGGCTTGCTTTAGCTGCACCTCGAAAGAGAGCCTCTCATACCGATCGAACAACGTGCTTCTTCATACACAAATTTATTTTCATTTCTTCAATTTCATCCGTTGGTACCATTATTGAAAGCAAATCGATATCACTAGAGAAAGTTTAACTAATCGAAAATTGTAATACATTCAATGGGATTAATGGTCACAATCCTAAAGGAATAGTTGACTCAAAAACCCGTGTTGTGTTCAGAATTTATGATAATGTCTAGCATGCATGTACACCATAAGAACATTGACTTCCTGTTTATATTTTTTATCGTTGTAGGACTTAATGCTATTGAATGCTCGAAATATTTAGAGGATCTGATTGCTAATTATTTCTCAGAACTATTAACACATTTGCATTTGCAATATATTAATATTAATTTGTTCAGGGCTTGAATGTTACTTTTTAAGTGGTATCAGAGCATGGTTCTATGTACTAGTCACGTATGTTAGTTCAACTCATCGAAACATCTTGCAATTATGAAATGTTTTCATAGAACACGGCAAAAGTGTGGTAGTATGTCTAAGAGAGTGTAAACTTTGTGCATCTGCTTTTAATTCTTTAGCGCCTTCTGAGTACTCCAATCTCGGCTGCAGCCACAGTGCTGCATTTGTTGAATAGGCTTCGGCCCCAATTCCGATTGCACTTGGTAGTTTGGCTCTGACTGGTTCGTTCCTATCATGGCTTGTTTCAGCTGCACCTCAAATGTTGGCCTCTTATACCGGCCGAACAACATGCTTACACCATCCCCAAACCCTTTGATTTTTTTTCAATTTCATCCGTTGTTGCCATTTTTGAAATTAATTTCATTATCACTAGACTAACTTTTCTCAGAAAACCCTGATTTCAGTGTTGCTGAAACTCAAGGAAAAACCATTTGGTAGTTGTTTTCTCCCAGAGTGTGGTGGTGAAAACTAGGGAGGAAAATGCTCTAGTGTTTACTACAGTACGAAATAGAGGGTTGTGAGGCCTATAGGATGTATAGCATGCATGTACACTACATTACTTTCTAAACAATGAGTTCTTTTTATGTTTTATATTGTTGTAATACTTAATGCAAATGAATTCTTGAAACTCTCGGAGGATCTGATCGCCAGTTAATTCTAGGGACTATTAGCACATTTTTGTTTTGCAACTAAATGAATATTAATATTATATTGGGGGCTTGATACATATTAAGTGGTATTAAGACATGGTCATGTGATCCGTCGTGAATATTATTTCAAATAATACAAACATCTAGCAAGTATGAAATGTTTTCATAGACCACGACAAAAGTGTGGTAGGATGATTAAGAGCATGTACATTTTGGAAGACAAATTTTCTTAAAGAGGAAAGAATGTAACGTACCTGATATTTCTAGGGAGTTTTTAGAAGTAATATGGAGGTATTATTGAAGTGTAGTAGTTTGATTCAATAATTGAAATTAGTTCAATCAATGCCACATATAAAAATATTAGGAATTAATGCTGCTTTTTAAAATGAGTAACTTAAGCTATTGAACGTGAGAATCGGTTATTGTGCATGTTATTTCGCGTCTACTGCACAGTGTGGAAACTCTGTGCAGCTACTATGGAAGTGACAATTAGTAGTGCTGTGTTTTTAATTTCAATTGTTTTTCTATAAATTTGTGTTTACGTAATTTATAAAATTTGTACTCATTATACTTTCTTCATGTTCATAGTTAATTTTTAGTTTGAACTTTCTATATAATTCGAACTTGAAATTTAGTCTTTTTTAATGTTCAAGAAGTATGCATACCCCTTGCAGGCAACAAAATTCCTATTAGACTATTACAACTAGCACATGTAGATATTCAAATATGGAAACTCCTCTATTTTGCAATAGAAAATGTTTCTCCGATGGAAGTATGGGTAACAGATCAAAGCTTTTCACACACAATATTTCAGATGGATTGACAGTAGAATATTTTGCTTTTGGATCCAGGAAATCTTTTGTTACTACATAATTAGGCTTCAGAAACTTCTTTAGCACCTTCTGAATACTCCAACCTCGGCTCTAGCCACAATGTTGCTTTTGTTGAACAGGCTTCGGCACCAATTTCGATTGCGATTGGTAAGTAGCTTATATCTAATTGGTACGTACTTTTCATCCAGGTTGAACAACGTGCTCTTTTCATCCACAAACCTTAAAAGAAGTTCAATTTCATCTGTTGGTGCCATTTCTGAAAGCAATCGTTATCACTAGAACGGAAATTCTAATACATACAATGGGATTAATGGTCACAATTCTAAAGGAATAGTTGACTCAAAAACCTGCGTTGTGTCCAGATTCCAAATTAATGATAATGTTGGTACGTACACCACTATACTTACTGAACTTTGAGTTCGTGTTAATATTTCGCATTGTATTATTGTAGGACTTAATGCTAATGAATACTCGAAACACTTGGAGGATCTGATCGCTGATTGTTTCTAGGAACTACAAACACATTTTTGTTCTACAAAATTAATATTAATGTTATTTTCGGGGGATCTAATGGTACATTTTAAGTGCTATCAAAGCATGGTTCTGCGTGTATATGAGTTAAACTCATTCAAAAATCTAGCAATTATGAAATGCTTTCATAGAACACGACGGAAGCGTGGTAGGATGCACAAGAGCATGTAAACTTTGTGCAGCTACATACGGTGCATTTAAGCTTTAGTGCTACATTTTTTTATTTATATTTTTTTCTGTAAATTTGTATTACTTAAAATAAAATTTTTACTCGTAATACTCTCTTCATATTAATACTTAATTTTTAATTTGAACTTTCTATTTAATTCGAACTTAAATTTCTCCGTGGGGTCTTTTCTAGGCACTAGTGGAAACGTCCTTCTTAATGTTCAATAAATATGCAAACTGGTCGAGATTTAAATTTGATAAAAAAAAAGTCTTTCATGCCACAAAATTCCTGTTAGACTATGACAACTAGCATTATAAATGTACAAATTCTAATAAGGAATTGAATCCACTAATTTGAAATAGAAAATGTTTCTCCAAGGAAAGTATGGATAACAAATCAAATCAAGAATTCACAAACTAAATTGCAGATGGACTGATGGTAGAATATTTTCCCTTGCAGCTACAGTGCTGCATTTGTTGAACAACCTTCAACACCAATTCGGATTGTGCTTGATAGCGTGGCTTCGACAGGCTCTTACCTAGCATGGCTTACTTCAATTGCACATCAAAAGTCAGCTTCTCATACTAGTCGAACATCGTGCTTTCTCCATCCCCAAACATTTTGAAACTTTTTTCAATTTCATCTGTTGTTGCCATTTCTGAAATCAATTTCATTATCACTAGAGAGCCTAGCTGACTGAAAATTCTAATACATACGAATGGATTAATGGTCACGATCCTGAAAGAATAGTTGACTTAAAAACATGTGTATTGTTCGAATTGCACAATGATTTTATGATAATGGGGGAAGCACATATATATATATATATAATGGTTGCATACAAACGAATAGTGAAAATAGCAGAGCTGTTTATGTGGTAAGTTCAGCATTGATAATTATGCAGGTTGTTAATTAGGATAAAAAAGACTTGCAGGTGACAAAATTCCTAATAGACTATTACAACTAGCTTTATAAATGTAGATATTCAAATACAGAACTCAAAAATCTATTTTGCAATAGAAAATGTTTCTCTAATGAAAGTATAAATAAGAGATCAAATCAAGCATTCACCACTATATTGCAGATGGATTGATGGTAGAATATTTCCCTTTTGAATCTAGTAAATCTTTTGTTTCCCTTTTATCAGGCTTCATAAACTTCTTTAGCACCTTCTGAAAAGTCCAACCTCAGCACTAGCCCCAACGTCGCTTTGGTTGAATAGGCTTCAGCACCAATTTCAATTGCTCTTGGTAGCTTGGCTCTGATAGGCTCCTCCCTAGCATGGCTTGTTTCAACTGCACCTCGAAAGTGAGCCTATGATACCGGTCGAACAATGTGCTTTCTTCATCCACAAACCTTATTTTCATTTCTTCAATTTCTTCTGTCGGTACCATTTCTAAAAGCAAATCGTTAGCACTCGAGAAAGTCTAGCTGACTGGAAATTCTAACACATACAACGGGATTAATGGTCACAATCCTAAAGGAATATTGACTCGAAATCATGTGTTGTGGTTGGATTGCAGATGAATTTCTATGATATTTTATAGTTGGAGAAATAAATTAATTTAGATAGAAGTGGTTAAGTGGATTTTATGTAGGATAGATTTTTTTAAGAGATGGAAATGGTAGGGAGATACTTTAATGAACTAGATAGCTGAAGGAGGAATTTATAACTTACTAAATAGGAGTTTACAAAAATGAGCTTATTACAATGAAATGGTTGGAAGCTTTTTTTTGGCTTTCTCTACACAATTCCATTTGAATCCACTACCACATATTTGTAGGCATACAAAGATGGTAGAATCAATTCTAGAATTTTATGATTTTTTTATTATTTTATATTTTGATTTTGCTTGCTTCCCAAGAATCTCACCAAGAATCTCCAGTGAATTATAATCCCTAAACTTCTCTTATTTTCTAAGTTAGTCTATAGAATTCTAGAAATACGCAACAATGCTAATACTTCTCCTTGATGCATATTTCGATAGCTCCAATCATTTCTCGTAATAACTTGAACTTTGCTCATGGTAACGCCTTTGTAAATATATCTGCTAATTGTTCTTCGGTCTTACAATGTTTGAGCTCTATTTCTTTATTTGCTTCAACTTCTCTAATAAAGTGATACTCGATGCCAAAGTGAAATACGAGATTCTTGGCCATTGCTATTGCAGACCTGCTGTCGCAGTAGATCTCCATAGCTTCATATTGTGGCTCTCCCATATCTTCAAGTATGTGCTTTAGCCATATAGCTTGGCTCTTTGCCATTACCGCTGCAATATACTTTGTTTTAGCTTATGATTGTGCAACTTTTGCTTGTTTTTTTTTTTTTTTATGCCCAAGAGAATATTCCTGAACCAAATGTAAATGTATAGCTTGATGTGTTTTTCATATCATCCACTAATTGTGCCCAATCGCTGTCAGTATATCCATATAGTCTTGAGTCAAGCGTAGATCGATATCATATTCTATAGTCTTTTGTTCCTTGAAGGCATCTTAGTGATGAGAACCATGTAGTAACGAACACTACGCAACTCACAACAAGATTGAAAATCTTAAGAAAGCCCGAAGAATAATCCCGATTTTAAGTTTGAACCAAGCAACCAAACAAAAATGAAGTTTGAATGACTTATTGATTACACAACGCGTGATCCGCACCCGATGTTGAACGTCACAAGAATTAACTTGATAAGTTCACGGTGTTCAATGAAGAACAATGAAAAAAAAAAACACAATGCCTCTCAATTGTTTAATAATCTCAAATTGTCAAAAGGTCCATACATTGAATAATGAAGTCCTATTTATACTAATGGCTAGAAAACCTAGTAAAAACGTCCAAAATATGTCCAAGATTGCAAGAATATCAAATAAAATAAAATTCTAGTGTATTTAGGAAATTTCCATAAATTGAAAATCACGCTGCCAGATTTGGCCTATACGATCGCATAGGCTTAGTTCATGTGGTCGCATGGTTGTCATAAAAAATGGGGTTGAGACCCGTGCATGTGTTGATGCGGTCGCATGGCAGTTATAGCTATGCGACTGCATAGCTTTGATTTTGGGCCTCCGCTTCCTCTGCTAGCAACCAATTGACCCAAGTCTTTTTGGCTCCTGAGCTCTTCATGAAAGTTGCTCATTTACCCGTTAAGATCGCCATTTCATCCACCATAGCTTAAGCAAGCAATTCCATCCCCTCTTTGATCCTCTTTGCCCTCGATCAAGTCATTGGTCCTCCTTCGATGATCATTGGATCCTTCCCCGGGCTCGTCCTCGTTGCACTCGCACCTTGGATCACATCACTTAGTATTTGCTTTGCAACTCCATAGTGAACTTGTCTTGGATTCTACATAAATATTGAAACTAGGCTGGTTGCATACATAATGTCTAGCCTTGTAGTTGTGAGATAGAATAAAATTCCAATTAGGCTTCGAAATTGTGAATTGTCTGTCTTTGGAGTACTGTCTTTCTTTTTGAGTAATTTATTGCCATCCAGAGGTGTTGTTATAGTCTTGTAACCATCCATCTTGAATTTCTTCATAAGATTACTGGCATAGTTCTTCTGAGCAATGAAGATCATATCGTAGATTGAGTCATCTCGATTCCAAGAAAGTAGTGCATCAATCCCAGATCAGTCATCTCGAACATTTTCATCATGTCTTGCTTAAATTTCTCGATCATCCTTTCATCGTTCCCTATATAGATGAGATCATCAACATATAGATGGATTATAAGTGTATTGTTTATACCTTGATTTTTGATGTATAGAGTTGGTTCACTTTGGCTCCTCCTGAATACTTGCTCAGTGAAGTAGTTATCTATTCTATTGTATTATGCTCGTGGAACTTGCTTTAATCCGTATAGTGCCTTTCTTAGTTTGAGAAGTTTATCTTCTTTACCTTCTACCACAACCCTTAAGGTTGCTCAACATAAATTTCTTTTTCAAGATAACTATTAAGAAACATTGATTTGACGTCTAGCTGGTAAATCTTACACTTTTTCAGTGCGAATAGTGCAATTAGCGCCCTTATAATGTCAAGACATGCAACTAGAGCAAATGTCTCAATGTAGTTGATGCCAAACTACTGTGAGTATCTTCTGGCGACTAGTCTTGATTTATGTTTTTTGGTTGAGCCATCAGCATTAAACTTTGTCTTGTAGATCCACTTAACTTCTATGACTTCTTTATCTCTAGGAAGATCTACAAGCTCCCAAGTGTCATTTTTTCTCTATCATTTTTATTTCTTCGTCCATAGTTTTTCTCCATTCTGATTGTTTTGAAGCTGTTCCATAGCTTTTAGGTTCAATGATCATCAAATTGCAGCTTTGGTATATTTCTGATAATCTTCGTATATTTCTTAGCGATGATTCTGGTGAGTCAATTGGTTCTTCTGTCGTTGCTTGTTGGGGGACTTTAGTTGATTGTTCTCGTCAACATCACCCTCCTATTTTTGTGGTTGTGATAGGATGCTAATAGCTTTTCTTTCTTCTTGACTAGTCTCCCAATTGTAGGCAGCATTTTTATCAAACTTAATGTCTTGACTTATAATTAGATTCTTCGTTCTCGGGTTATAGACTCGATAGCCTTTAGATTTAGTGCTATAACCTAGAATATTCCTTTTTCTGTCTTCTCATCGAGCTTACCTCTTTTCTCTTGTGGAATATGTGTGTAGCAAATGCAGTCGAAAACTAAGAGATGTTTTGCTAATGGTTTTCCTCATCTCCATGCTTCAACTGGTGTTTTGATGTATTTCTAATATTGCGACCACTTTGCTTTTCGACGTAGCTTTTAACTTTTTGAAAATCTCAAAAACTTGGGATTTCTCACGTAAAAAGTATACCCATATCATTCTAGTGTAATCATCTACAAAGAGAATGAAGTACATGTTTTGCTCATGTGATGTAGTACGCATCGAACCTCATACATTTGTATGTATAAGCTCCAACAGCTCTTTAGCTCTCTAAGATTTTTTGGATGGAAGTGGTTGACGATTTTGTTTCCCGAGCAAACATCCTTCGCAAAATGCATCAATCTCCTTTATGACTAGCAGATCTCTCATCATGCTCATTTGTTGAAGGATCTTCAACCAGTGTGGAAATGTCCAATTCTCTTGTGCCATAGCTATGACTCGTCTATTTGCATCGTCATTGCCACATTGTTTGCATATCTCAATTGAATTAGAAAACATCTATTCTCCAACTTTTTGACTTGCAATTACAAGAGATTTATCTTTCTTGTTATAGATTGTGCAATAATTTCTTTCAAAATATAAAGTATATCCCTTTTCCATCATTTGACCTACACTTAGTAGGTTCTTGTCTATCATATGAAATAAGAGAACATTGATATATCTCTTGCCTTTTTGTGTCAACGGTAATAGTGCATTTACCTGTTGCCTCTATGAAATTTTCATTTCTACTTTTTATTTTATCAAAGACTGTAGAAAATGCTTTCATCTTTCGTCATGTGATTACTACAACCACTGTCTAGATACTACGTATCTAATTTTTCTTCAGATGGATCCTTGTTTGATGCATAAAATAAAGTTCTTTCTATATCATTTTCTTCAACGAATTTAGGTCGATTATTTTGTTTAAAATGACAAAAAATTTCTTCATGTCCAAATTGTTTAAAGCTATGGCACCGAGGTTTTCCTTTAAACCAATAATCCTTCTCCAAATGACTTTTTCTTTTATAAACTCTCCATTATGTATACTTGTCGTTATTATCTTTCTTTTCCTTAAGTTTCTTTATTTTTAGAATTTTCTTTAAATTTTCTCTCACATTCTTTAGATTTCTGAACCCGCATATTAACTTTAGATTAAAAAGCATTTTCTGTATCAATTTCATAACGCTACTCATTAATTCTGCATCTGTTAATTTATATGTATCTTTAGATTTCTCAACAGCTGCAATAATTGGATCATATTTTTCTATACAAATAATTTAAATGTTTTCAATAACTTTCTTTTTAGGAACATCATATCCATAAAATCTTAGTTGAATTACTATTTAATCTATTCTTAAATAATAATCTTTTGCGGTTTCAAAATCTTTCATATTTGGATTTTCAAAATTCATTCTTAAAGTTTGAATACGGCTAATACGTACATTGTCACTGTCGTGAACTCATCCTTCAGCTTATCCCAAACTTCTTTGGCAGTTATAGCTCCCATAATTCTCGAAAAATAAGTGTCTGCCAAGCTCATTTGAAGATGAAGTAATGTTAGAGAATCTTTTTGCTGATTCTCTTTAAGTTTCTTCTTTTGTACAGCAATTAGAGTGAAAACGTCATATAGGTTAGTATACCCATCGTTGATGACGTCCCATAAATTTTGCACAAAAAAATAGGTCTTCATTTTAATGGACCAAAAATCATAGCTGTCTCCATTAAATGTTGGGATAGGAATTGATGAATGGAAATCGTCAACCATAACATATGCTTAAACCCAATATCAATGGAACCCAATATCAATGGAACGAGGCTCTGATACCATTTTACAGTTGGTAGGAGAAATAAATTAATTTAGATAGAAGTAGTTAAGTGGATTTTATGTTGGAAAGATTTTTTTTTTTTTAGGGATAGAAATGGTAGGGAGATACTTTAATGAACTAGATAGTTGAAGGAGGAATTTATAATTTACAAAAATAGGAGTTTACAAAAATGAGCTTATTACAATGAAATGGCTGTAAGCTTTTTTTTGGCTCTCTATACGATTCCATTTGAATCCACTACCACCTATTTATAGGCATACAAAGACGGTCGAATCAATTCTAGAATTTTCTGATTTTTTTCATTATTTTATATTTTGATTTTGCTTGTTTTCCAAGAATCTCTAGTATATTCTAGATAATTTTTATAACCCCTAAACTTTTCTTGTTTTCCAAGTCAGTCTGGAGAATTCTAGAAATATGCAATAATGCTAATAATTTCTGATAACGTCAAGCATGCATGTACACGAAAATACTTACTGAACATTGAGTTCCCGTTTATGTTTTTTATTGGCATAGGACTTTACACTAATGAATACTTGAAACACTCGGAGGATCTGGTCGCTAAATATTTCTAGGAGCATTAACACATTTTTGAGGGCCTGAATGGTACATTTTAATTGGAATCAGAGAATGGTTCTGCAACCCATTGCACATATTAGTGCAAATCAACAAACATCTAATAATTATAAAATGTTTTCAAAGAACATGGCCGAAGCATGGTGGGATCCCTAAGAGCGTGTAAACTTTGTGCAACTACTGTACAAGTGAGATTTAGTAGTGCTATATTTTTTTTTTTTCTATTGTTTTCTGTTAGTTTATGTTTACTTAATAGATAAAAATTTTACTCATTATACTTTCTTCATATTCATATTTAATTTTTATTTTAACTTTCTATTTTAATTGAACTTGGCTTAAGACGTCTTCCTTTATGTTGAATACATATGCAAACCGGTCGAGTATTAAATGTGAAAAAAAGACTTGCATGCGACAAAATTCCTATTAGACTATTTCATCTAGCATTATAAATATAGCTATTCTAACATGGAATTGAATCTACTAATTTGCAATAGAAATGTTTATCTAATGAAAGTATGCATAAAAGATCAAATCAAGCATTCACACACAAAATTGCAGATGGATTGACGGTAGAATATTTCCCTTTTGAATCTAGAAAATCTTTTGTTCCTCTGTTATTAGGTTACATAAACTTCTTTAGCACCTTCTGAATACTCCAACCTTGGCTCCAGCCCCAGCGTCGCTTTTGTTAAACAGGCTTTGTCACCAATATCGATTGTGCTTGGTAGCTTGTCTCCAACAGGCTCCTCCGTAGCATGGCGTGCTTCAGCTGCACCTCAAAAGTAAACCTTTCATACCGTACAAACAACGTTCTTACTTCATCCACAAACCTTTTAGAACTTTCTTTAATTTCGTCTATTGTTTCTAAAAGCAAATTCATTATAACTAGAGAAAGCCTAGTTGAGTGAAAATTCTAATACGTTCAACGGGATAAATGGTCACAATCCTGAAGGAATAGTACATAGTTGACTCAAAAACCTGTGTTGAGTTCGGATTGCAAAAATGAATTTATGATAAAGTGTAGCATGCATGTACACCACAATACTTTCTGAACACAGAGTTCATTATCTGATCGTTTATTATTTCTAGGGACATTAACACATTTTCGTTTTGCAAGTATAATTTTTGAGGGCTTGAATGGTACATTGTAATTGGTATCACAGCATGGTTCTTTGACCCGTTGTGTATATTAGTTCAAATCAACCAAATATCTAGTAATTATGAAATATTTTCATAGAACACTGCGGAAGCATGGTGGGATGCCTAAGAGCGTGTAAACTTTGTGCAGCTACTGTGCAAGTGAGATTTAGTAGTGCTATATTTTTTTTGTTTCTATTGTTTTTTGTTAATTTGTGTGTACTTAATAGATAAAATGTTTACTCATTATACTTTCTTCATATTCATATTTAATTTTTATTTGAACTTTCTATTTAATTCGAACTTACCTTAAGACGTCTTTATTAATGTTGAATATGTATGCAAACCGGTCGCATATTAAATATGATAAAAAAAAGACTTGCATGCGACAAAATTCCTATTAGACTATTACAACTGGCATTATAAATGTAGCTATCCTATTAAGGAATCGAATTTGCAATGGTAAATGTTTCTCTAACAGATCAAATCAAGCATTAACACACTAAATTGCAGATGTATTGATGGCAGAATATTTCCCTTTTGAAACTAGGAAATGTTTTGTTTTTCTCTTATTAGGCATCAGAAACTTCTTTAGCACTTTCTGAGTACTCCAACTGGCTTCAGTTTCACCTTGAAAATCAGCCTCTGATACCAGTCGAAGACCGTGCTTTCTTCATCCCCAAACCTTTTGAAAATATTTTCAATTTCATCTGTTCCATTTCTCAAGAAAACTCGTTATCCCTTGAGAAAGCCTAGCTGACTGGAAATTCAAATACATACGACGGGATTAATGGTCACTACCATGAAGGAATAGTTGACCAGAAAACATGTGTTGTGTTCGAATTCCACAATGATTTTATGATAAATACATATAATGGTTGCGTACTGACTAGTAATGAATTTAGCACAGCTGTTTATGCTGTAAGTTTGGCTTTAATAGTTAGGAAGGTCGTTCCATTTTAATTAGTATTATTTAAAAGTAGGATAAATTACAAATTTAGTCACCAACCTTTGGCCAAAATTAGCATCTTTGTCCTTAACCTTTTCTTAGCCTAGTTCTTAACAAACAAAATAAATTTATTTTACTAATCAAATTTTAAAAACAAAAGGAAAAGATATAAACTTAACGCTACCGTACCACCACATTCCCCTTCCCTCAACTAATCTTTCTCAGAAAAACCAGGGAGAAAATCCTGATTTCTTTTGTTGATGAAACTCGAGGAAAAACTTTTTGGTAGCATAACACACCCCGACTATTTTCTCCCTAATGTGGTGGCCAAAACTAGGTAGGAAAATGCCCTAGTTTTTAGTATATAGTACACAATAGAAGATTGTGAGGCCTAGTAGATTCCGAGCATGCATGTACACCACAATACTTACTGAATGTAGAGAGAAATTTTGGTGGATGCTAGAACTGCGCAATAAAAGAGACTAGCGTAGACTGCGAGATATATCATTTTTGTACAAGTAGAAAAGCTTGCTACATATAACTATTTTGGACTCCAGCAGACTTTTTTCCTATGTGGATTCGAGAAAATGTTCTGCAGCTTTTCATTGTATACAAGCTTCTGATGTTAGCAGTTGACAGACTGAAGATGTATCCATTTGCGAAAAATATCAATATAATACTGTATAGTATAATCTAGTACCATGTACTAAACATGCATTGCCTCTATTAGAGGCGCATACATGTTCAAGCTCCACTAAGTGTTTTACAGAGCTCAGACAGGAAAAAAAATTCAGTTCAACATTTTCTAGGCTCTCTATGTGGCACCACCCCTCTTTTCACTGCTAAACCATATACAGTACAAGCACCTAATGACCTTCCTTGTCTATTCAACTCATTAATCAAAATGTTGAATGGAATTCTGCTGGCCTTCCTGTCTTTGTGAATTAGCATCAAAACTGATAATGCCTTGTCAACCTTTCCATCCATACAAAGTGCTCGGACGACAACATTGAACGTGATTGTCCTTGGAGAATATCCAGTCCTAATCATCTCGTCTAAAATCTCAAATGCTTTATCATTCACTTTTCCATTGCAAAAGGCTTCAACCACTAGATCATATGTACTAGAGTATATAGCAAAATCTTCATTCTTCATTTTCTCAAACACTTCATACACATCATTCAGCAGCATGTCGTCGTTTCGCGAAATCCTGCACAACCTTCTCAACAAGGTGTTTGTCATCCTCTCATCGACTTGAAAACCGATCCCTATCATCTCTTTATACATCCCCAAAGCAGCCTTCGTTTCACCCCATTTCAACATTCCATGTAACAATGTACTATAACTTATGAAATCTGGCTTGTAATTCCTCTCCTTCATTTGCTTCAACAAACCAATACCATCCAAAGGCCTTCCCTCCTTAAAGTAACCATTAAACAGAGTATTGTAAGTGACTGCATTTGGTGTCAACCCCATTTCTAAAGCTTCATCAAGCAATTCCAATGCCTCATTTGATCTGCCCACTTTGCAAAAACCATCCATCACCGCAGTGTAAGTATAAATATCTGGTTTGAACAAAGATGTCTTGATATTCAATAGCAATTCATAGGCTTCCTCCACTCTCCCCACATAGCACAGCCCCTTCAACAAGCAATTATATGTATTGATTGTTGGCTCACATCCAATTTTAGCCATTATATCAAACACCTCATAGGCATCCTGCAATCTTCCATTTTGACAGAATGAATTGATCAATGTAGTGAATGTAGCAACATTGGGTTGGAACCCATTTTCCAGCATACGATCCAAAACTGTTTTCGCTTCGTTTGGCTCATTCTTCTTGCAGTAACTAGTCACCAAAATTGAGTATGTGCAACTATCAGGGGCTAAACCGAAAGAGGATAATTTGGACTTCAATTTCGATGCTAATTCAAACTCATCTGCTGTGACCAAAGCCATAAGCAAACAGTTGAATTCTGATATGGTTCGTAATCTGCCCTCTCTCTGAAATTTATCCACAGCTTCATTTTTCTGAGAAGTGGGAACTGCTACAACTGTTTCAAGAAAATCTTGGAACTTTGGCAAAATGGGGGTACCTTTTGGGCTTTGAGTAGAGGTAGGAAGTGCTGCAGAAATGAAAAAATTACCTTGCTGGGATCTGTTGCTGGTGAAAAATAATGGGGAATTCTGCGCAGGTAGTAGAGCCGAAGTGTGAAGAGGACAAGAAACTGGATGTAATGAAAATGCTGGACAAGAAGACATGGCAGGCAAGGTGAGGGGATGATATACTTCAATTGCCTCTATTTTTGGTTGAAATTAAAAGCTATAAACGTACAAGTGGATAAAACAGAGGGCTTTTGCCCAGTATTAAATCCGAGAATGTGCTTTATGCCCCGACTCAATGATCAAGACATAAACATAAGCGTCATCCAATAGGGGGGGGTGCTATTTATACCCCAATCATTGAGCCGGGGCATAAAGCAGATCCCTAAATCTCGATAGATCCCCTCCAATAATTTGGCACTCCTGATTTGACTCGGGATTGAAGCTCGGGACTTGTAGCAATTGTCAAAATAGAGATGTATTATTGAAAGATAGGTGTCAAAATGGATCCGAATGACCTGCTTCATTAAGAAATGAATTGAAGTCATTGAATCGGTCCATGAGTTGGTCTATCTTAAAAAATGACCCGTCATGCTTGATAGTCTAACTTGAAAACCAATATGGGTTGACTCACTTGGCCTAATTATTAAAAAAGTAAAAGTAAATTAACTATGACTTTTTAATTTCTCAAACTTAGAATTTACTTTCAAATTTAAATCTTCATTATATTTTGAGGAATGAAAGTGGAATTTCGAAAGAAAAAAAAAAGAATCAAAATTATCAAGTCGACTCTCTTGGTAGTAGGTCGAGCCAAGCCCCTCTGTAGGAGATTCGAGCAGTTCAGCTTGGCCATTTAGTACACCTACCCGAATCCCAAACATTGTTAAAAATAGGCAACTTAAGGATATTTGGACGGATTATGCCCAAAAGTTCATTATTTGATCAAAAAACTAGGAATGAACATTCATTTGACCATTACTAAGAAGGGCAAAATGGTCCCCCGTATTTTCTCAATTTGAAAATTAAAATGATTAAAAGAACAAAAAAACTAAGAAAATTATTAAAAATTTAAAACAAAGAGATAGTAAAAAAAACTCTATCAACTCCACCTCCATCCACCACATTTCCATTGGCTAGCATCGCCGCCACCACCACCACCTCCACCTATTCCACCCCTACCAAAGATCAAAAATCCAATTTGGTTCTGTCAACAAAACCAAGTTTTCGGGATTCAAGATAATTTATCATTTATGCTAATCAATGGATAGTTGAACATAACAACTAGATGAAAAGAAGTTGGAGAAATGAGTGTGGCAATGAGCAAAGATTAGAGACCTTCATTGCAATTAGAATGTGGCATAGCAAGCAAAAGTTGTGGTATGAATATAGGTACCCATTAGGAAAACAAGATAATGAGAAATTTCCTGTCTCACATTGTCCCATCCTGAATAGTAAACAAGACGGGGATGGATATTTTTCTATTATTATTTCTTTTTAATGCACATTATTCCTAAAAATGAAAACAAAATAATGATGTTATTCGTAATTATCTTTTGAATGCATTTGTTTAGTTTAGAGTTCAAAGTTATATGAATATGATGAATTTTAATATTGATAAAGTTCAACCAAATACTACTTTTATATGAAAGAAAAATAATTTACTAAATTTTAGAATCTAGACGTGATTCCATAATCTAGGATTTACATTTTTATTTAAAATTTAGAGATAATTGAATTTATACATTTGTAATACCATTGTTGTATTGTGGAATTTAGGTGGTTGACTTGCTTTCACTAAAATAACTATATAAAAATTCATACTTCGTTTCCAAATTTTTTTTTAGGTTTTTAGATTTTATTTCTTTGATAGGAATTTACTGTACACATTTAAATGGAACAAATGCCACAATCACAACTTCATCTCCAAAAATTCAACCACCAAAACTTTAACCTACATTATACACTAAATAGTCTTTCAATACATAATACAATAATCTCCAAATGTACTTGAACTAGTTTGATCTTCATATTCTTGACAAATAAAAGTGGAAGCCCAACGATTTTGAACATAATTGCAAATTTGCACTCTTATATCTAATCTTGGACACACATCTTTTCCCCTCTCTCATGACTCTTGCACACCTTTTAACATGTCTTTTGAAAAGTGAACTTAAGATAGCATTCCATGCACGATTGTGGCAACAACCTATATTAACAAAATACGGAGTAAAATGACATGATGTACTTTTTCTTATGAGCTTTCAATACTTACCGTCAGTAATTATGTAAATTTTGCAAAGAGAATTGAATGAGCGATTTTGATGGGTTTGATATGTACTCGAAAATGTTGTCACACAATTAATTTATAGATTATCAAGTTCATATGCAATAGAATCGTGTTTGAATTGACAAGTAATATTGTTCACTTCAAATGAATAGTGACATTCCATCTGTACTCTCAAATGGAATTATATTTTTTTTTAAAAAGGCAAATCAATTAGTTTTAAGAATATTTTACGATTATCATATGATTGTGATTACCTTAAAATAATTAAGCTGTTAGACTTCATTAAAAAATAAATTATCCTTAATGCCCATGGCCCACCTAAGCCCTTGTATAAACTACAGGTGTTGTAAATACAATAGTATTTATAAATCCCTACAATCTTAGTAATTATGACTGTTATATTCCTTGTAACTCTAATTCTTCTATATAAATATA
>CAIGRB010159556.1:0-20432 GCA_903798255.1 Fraxinus quadrangulata
ATAAGCAATTATTGAAGCAGATTTGAATCACTAGTTTCACTTCCATTCAACTTAGGATGTGTTTGAGCCACATTATTTTGAGAAAATGTATTTTGAAATAGTAGATTGATGGAGAATTTGTGGTTGAAAAATAAAGAAATTTATTAATGTGATAGGAACTATTATTTATTGAAAAATGTGTAGTTAAAAATGAGTAGAATAATGCAAAAGAAAATTTTAATGTGTACCAAACATGGGCTAAATATAAAATTTGGTGACCATGATAAAATAAAATCAAATTAGGTGGTCATGATGACGCTAAGTATAAAATTGGGTGATCATTGATGAATTTAACTCTTGAAGAGAATGATATGGAAGATGGAGGAGAAAATGGAGGATGATATGCAACCGCGGATGATAAAATTGGGAAAGGCAAAAACATGTTTAGAAAATGTGTTATATGCTAAGTTGAATTTTGGAGGTGATTTGTCTTCATTTTAATGAATGTCACATGCCACATCATAATTTCGTTCAACCCACTAGCAAACAAACGAAACAAAATTTTAAAAGTATAATAAAAAGTTTGATAAGTAGTCTGTGATCATGATATAAGTTCAGTGATTTTTGAAACAATCCACTTTGTGGACATGGATCCAGTGGCGTTCTGCCACAAGGATTGAAGATTTTCTACAGAAAATTGAAATAAACAACACCTACCGAAGCTTAGGATTTGCGTGCTTGGCTTTAACAAAGTATAAAATTAGTCTTTAATAACTTTTTGTATGTAAACATAAATTTTATTTTAAGAACATGTTTGGCATAATAAAAAGAAGTTGCCTTTTTTTTTCCTTAAACTAAAATAAGATTGAGTAGCTTTCGAAGTGAGCAACTCTATACACGGGCTTGTTTGAGTCCCATTTTTGAAAAATGTATCGATGAGAAATGTGTGGTTAAAAAAAAAAAAAAATTTAAGTTTGCACGTAATATTATTTTATAGAAGAATGTGTAATTGAAATGAAATTAAAACACTAATCAAGAATGTGTTTTTTTTCAATAAATGGGGCTCAACACAAGGGTTTAAAAAGACGATTTAGCCATAATTTTTTATGCACTTTCACATTTCGCACAATTATTAAGGCTTAGCCAGTGAAAGAATCATTTTCCTTTTGGAATTCTGCTTGCAATACACGATATTTTGACATTGATTGAGAATTTATACTTGCAGCGTCGATCCCAAATATACCATACAGGTTTTGTTATTTTTGTAGATTGATTTCACGTATATTTCGTTATTCCAAGAAGAAATACTTGACCATGTCATTAACTAGCATTTTATTCTTGTTATTGATTACCTTAAACAAATTTGTAATAAAATGGCCAAAAACATCATAAAATTATTGACTTTTAACTGTTAACTAAAATTAACCGGACTTGTATCTTAACAAGGTGAACATTCATTGCACACGGAGTTTGTTCGTTGTCTATTAAAACTCGGTAAAATTGACGGTACTCAGCAGCAGAGCAAAAGAACTAAGCTTCGGTTTTTGGTACCGTTGCTTGTCAAGAAGCTCAAAGCTCGAGTTTGTGCCTGTTGACATGACGATATAATTAAGAGTGGAATACAATCAATTCTGAAAACCGTCCCCAACTCGGAGTGAAGCATCTGTATTCGGTTTTAAGCGACCGTAGAAGGTGCCTTCCTTCGAATGTCAGATTGCATGGATGCCCCAGCTGGCTGATCCAAATCTGTAGCAGAGATAGGTACCTGAATACTATTTGCAATAACTAGCAGCACAACTTTTTGCTCCTCCCAAACACCCAATCCACGCTGAATTAATCCCCAATTCACAGGGGCTCACTAGGTCACGTGGTGTGCCCCATAATATATTAAATAAAAAGAATTATGCGTGGACCCCACATATATGAGTGCCCTGTAAGGGGCCTGTGAAATAGGTTCTTCACATGTCGCTGTACGTGAAGCATGATTCATCCTCCAGCCTTCCAAACTGCCTTAGCAACTGGGCAGTTAAATAACTCTTGAATTGAGGTCTCCAATTGTCCACAATGGTTGCATCTGTCCATTGCAGTTGTCATCCAGCTATGCAGATTAAAAACAACCTATCTCCAAAACATCATAATTGTTGTCCGAAGGCCTTTCTTTTCGCTGCCTTCCACGCAATTACGGAGCCCTTCTGCACAATTCCTTCTTACGCACCTTCCATGTTTCTTTTCTTACGTCTTTGCTGTAGTTCTTTCGTTGTTAATGATATCCAAAACTACCTTGAGTAGCGTTCATTCGGAAAAACATCAAACAACTACAGGACAAGAAACAACTACATCTACCTAAATCAAAACAAAGAAGAACTAGGCATATAAACCAAGATTCTTCAGCACATATAGAACATATAAATCGACTAAATTGTTCGCCCAAACAAGAATCCCACACAAAAAACAAAAATAAAAATTGACTCTAAATTACCTCAGAAAAAAACAAAAAGTAATACAGAAAAAAACCTTAAGCTAGAAATAATTATTGTTTCCGCTGATAAATTAAATTTATGAAAATATGTGATTTTAGTGTCTGTTTGCCTCCATTATTCCCCATTATAATGAGAGAAATAGTAATATTTTTGGAGAATGTGTGGTTAACAAATTTTTTTTTTGGATTTACGTATAATATTATTTTATTGAAAAATGTGTGGTTGATAAGAAGGGTGAGAAAATGAATTATAATTTAATGGGGAATAATTGAAGCCAAACGGGATGCTTAATTATCATCAATCATAAGGAAAAATTCGACTTGAAAAATTTGAATGGAAAAACTATTTCAAAATAAATTTCCGAACCTTAAATGTGAGACATTTGCTTAGAAGTTAAGCCAACTCTGATTCTTCCTTCTTATTTTGTATACATGCAGCAAGTGATTATGCTTAACCCACTTAATTAATGCGCAAGGAAGACGAGGAAACAATGAAAATCAAATTTAGCAACTACCCTTAACTTGTTTGCTAAGTCAAACTATACATCACCCGATAATATTATTATTAAAGAAAAGAGTAATGCTATCAGTTCTAGTGGCTCTTAGCATCGATTTATGTGGCAATAAGATTAATAACATACATATCATCAAATAAATTCATAATGTATTTTTATGTATTGGATAATGGGTCCTATTAATACGTAGACGTAGACGGGTGCTAAATATCAATTGGGGGGACGGGAAGATGAGATTTCAATGAATTTCCTCAAACTCTATTAAGCATTCCTTCCTCTTGTTGTTCCGATCCTCCATCTGGAGTTACGATGACACTATTCTTTGGCTGTGCAACCGTATCGTCTTCATCCAGATTGATGCATTTGTACCATTTAGCGCACAATACAAAAATCAAGAAATCAATGGCAGTTAAAGCCGCAATGAGAAAGTAAAATCTGTCCATGTGGCCATTGTTTAAGTTCTCCGGAATCCACCCCGGTCGTTTTCCTTTTGTTGTAATTTCCGTCACCATGTTCACAAGCATGCTACTAACATAATTACCAAGAGAAATTGAAGCCATACAAAGAGAGCTGCCAAAACTCTTTATCCCATCGGGTGCTTGCCCATTAAAAAACTCGAGTTGTCCTACATACATGAAAACCTCGGATGCACCAACAAGCATGTACTGAGGAATTTGCCAGAATACGCTTAAAGAGCTCGAGCGTTTATTAGGGACAACCCTTTTGAGTCTCTCGATCTCAGTTATACCGGCTGCAATCATGGCTAGCATTCCAATAATTAGGCCAATGCCCATTCGTTGGAGCTCAGTTAATCCTCTATTATTTCCACTTAGTCTGCCGGCCAGAGGTACTAGGATTTGGCGATAAATTCCCGTGCAAATGAGGACACTACAGATGTCGAAAGCAGACATGCTGGCTGCTGGAAGGTCAAACTTTCCGATGCGGGTATCCATCACATCCCCTTGCTCTACGAAGAGTGACGCCATTTGAGTAAAAACCACCGAATATATAATAGTGCATAGCCAAATAGGTAGCATTCTTATGATACATTTGGATTCCTCAACTTGAGTGATGGTGCAAAGTCTCCATGGATTTGCTCTGCCACGTCGATCATCATCTGTTATTATTGCTGCCTTGTCAAGACACCTGAAAATTTTATGGCAAGAATTCGATCATTTATCCTTTATATCTAGAACAACATCATGTTTGGCTGCGCTAGGAAGCAGCTTTTCTCTACACAGAAAAGCGACATGTTGCTGAGAAAAGCAAATAACATGCAAGTGAGGCCAAACATTTTATGCTGTGCAGTTGTTTTCATGAAAAGGAAAACATTGTACAAGTCCACGAAATATATTCAATCATTAGTTACACACGAGAAATGTAATTAAAGTAATCGAAAAAAAAATTATTAACTCACTGGAATTCGTTACTGTGAAGAATTTTTCTGCTTCCTTTAATGGCAGATTCCGATCCTTCCACCTCGTATAACTCCTCTCCATTTGCACGTTTCACATTCCATTTCCTCTTCGCAGCGACAAACACTTGTGCAACCCGTGGCAATGGGTTGCCATAAGACTTTAGATATCGATAGCCACCAGAACCAAGCAAAAAGGATAGTAATGCTATAACAGCCGAGCCAGTGGACATCCAAAACCCAAATGTCCATTTGCCGGAATCCTCAAAGTAAACCAATATCGTGTTGGAAAATAAAGAGCCAACGTTAAGTGCAAAGTAGAAGTAGCAGAAGAAAACAGACTTCGAAACCTTCTGTTTTGGGTCTGATTCGTCGAATTGATCTGCTCCAAAGGTGGCTAAAGTAGGTTGATGTCCACCATATCCTAAGGCTACCAAATATATAGCAATATAGAACAGGGTTGAACCAAATGATGAAGTTGGCTTACACATCTGTTTTCTATCACCACAGCCCTCAGGTTTGAGCAAGAATAGCCAAGATGACAAGGACAAAAGCGCAAGACCCTATTCAGATTTTTACTCATTAGCTTATTATTAATTGAAAGAAAAATGAAAAATACAAGAAATAATAAGGTCATTTATATGGGTTACCACAACGAATATCACTTGAAAGATTGCACAAGTGAGATATCGACCCCAGTACGAATCACTGAGGAATGCTCCTATAAATGAGCATAAGTATACAGTTCCAGTCCATAAGCTGACATTATTTGCTGCAGCAGCATTCTCTTGTCCAAGAACTCGAGTTAAGAACAAAACCAAGTTGACCCCCGCACCAAAGAAAGCTAGTGTTGCAAGCGCTTGATTTGCTGCACCATGAAAAAAGCAAACAATTGGAAAGAGCCACGAAAAATGTATTTTGCTAGTGGAGTGATTGAGGTATACTTAGGCTAATTAGAGGGTCGTCCCAACATCAAGACGTATAGAGCCTCAAGAGCACCCAACTTGTTTATTGACACGTGAGGGGAAATACAAATATGAGGATCCTAATCCCGAAGCTAAGCTGCTTTATGGGCTTAGCGATCTAAGATTCTATTTTATCATCAATCCAATCTTCATTTGCATTTTTTATCAATGAAGTCATAAGACACGAGTTAAAATGAATTACAAGTACCTAACAAAATGAATGCTGAACTCCAGCCTCCTGAGTTCGATCTCTTGAAGCAGCCTCCGAATATGTGACTAGTTGTCCGCTTATCTTCGTTCTGAACAACATTTGTATTTCCTGAACCTAGTTCTCTTAAACTGAGGTCATCCTGACTTAAAGGTACCTAAAAAAGAAACCATAAACAAACAGATCTGTGAATTGAAGTTAACGAGAAAAAAATAGCAATTTTGTCTACACTCTTTTTTGTTTATAATACACCGATAAAGAAAAAGTTCGAATAATTGTGTACTTTCTTGTTCGTTTATAACAAGACGAAAGGGGATTATGCCAAACACCCCCACCAATTAAGTTGTTTGCAGAGAAAGACTTGCAATTCAAGAAAACATGCAGGGCACGCTCTTAGTTAAGACAAAACCATGATATTGATCCACGGAATAGGGAACATTTTTACACATTTCTACTGCCATATTTTATTGCAAGGAAAATTGAGAAGAAAAGGTTATTTTCCCAACCTTTGGTGCAGTCTCCATGATGAGTTTCAGCGAGTCAATTGCAATGAATCAAAGCTTCCTCTACAACATATTAACATAAAAAAATATTAATTAGAGAGGCATGAACAAAGTCTATGCAAGAAAACATATAAACATATTATACCCCGGTTTTGCTAGTTTTAGTAGATTTTGATCAAAATTGATGAAAAATAAGTTTATAAAGTTGTGGATCCTATATAATGTGTAGTTAAAATTAATCAACTTTTTTAGCTAAATTAAATAGAAGCAATATATAGTGCAATTCTACGTGCATGGTACTGGTACCTAACCAAACGAGTCGATCTACTTGTGCGGTTAGAGGTGAAAAAGATACATATAATCAAGCATATGAACTCTGTGAGGCAAGAGTTGTAAACATAAATAATTAAAATATTGTCGAGTCTCATGAATGATATTGTTGATATATCAAGGATTTAAAAAAAAAAAGACTACAATAGAAAAATGGAACTGATCATACTGCTGTTTACGCCCTGATAAATATATAACAACCGAGAGGCGGAAAAGATGGAGGTTTTGCCTAAAGAGAGTTTTGAAGAAGCAATTTACAGAGAATGCAAGAAACTGGGGTTTCCAATGCTTCTCCAGTCTCATAACTCGAGATGCTTTATTCCTAATCCCACAAGGTTTCGAAACGAAACTTAAGACTCGGTTAAGAACTAGTCTTATAAAATGGAGATTAGCAAGAAGAAATAATGTTTTTGAAAAATGATTTCGGAGAGAAAGAAGATATGTTGCGAAGGGTACTGAGTGAATCATTTTTAAAATAATCTTTGTGACAACAAATATTTCCAGGCCATGTACGCGTAAAGAAAAATGTGGCAGCTAATTAACATTTCCAGGACTCACGAGTACAATAAATTCTAGTGGAAGGAATGTAAGGATGGTTATCCATAACAACAATCTCTACCACAAGAATTTACAAATATATGATAATGATATAATCATACATATCTACACACACTCACTAAGACGTGACCTGTGGAAGTTTTCTGATGTAATTTCGAATTCTACTCTTAAAGTTAATAAGACAAAATTTAGTTTTTGTTGGAGATGAGACGTTACCCACCAAATATTTGGTGGGTAATGAATTGTAACCAGTCGACAATGGTGGTTATGGGATCTCATAAATGTAAGAGACATATAGTAAAACAAATTAGGTTTTGCATGACAACAATAATTAGAGATGTAAAAAGATATGAAAAAAACCTTTTACGGAACTTGACAAGTGAAAGAACAAGAAGCTCCGGAATTGTGCCAGACTCCGGTGAAGGCCCGAAAATCACTCGACTTGCCACGAAGATATCGAAGCCAGCCAAACCTATTGTCATTTATGGTGACAATGTAAATAAGTTTTTTTTTTTCCTGGTAAATTAAATCACACAATATTAAACCAATCTCTCTATTTTCTTCACTAGTTTACAACCACCACATGAAACCTTATCCAATCTGAAAAGAACTATACGTTAAATAAGATATAGAAGTATGTAGCAGGTAAAAAAAGAGGATGAATATATACTTATAGGTTTATTTGTGTAGGATGTAACAAACCCCTATTATTTCTCCAATTTTTTCTCTAGTTTGACGAAATTTGCACGAGAATTGGATAATCTCAAGAATTAATCCGAAGATTTTTCCTATAAAAGGGTTGATAATATTAAGAGACACCCAAATTAAACTTTACTCTTAATATCTAATTATAAGAGTTCATTAAATTTTAATGAGTAATTTGTACATTTTAAAGTTCGAACTAACGATTAAGTAGATATGTGTAAGAGTAGTGACAATTACACTACATGGAGAGTATGTGGCTAATCTTTCCCTTTTCTGTGTACCTAAAAGCCCGATTTATGCGTCTCACCCAATCTAATGAGAAGTAAGCCTGAGAGACCCCGCCTTAACTTGTCCTCAGATAGCCGATGTCTCATATGACACTACTGTGCTCAAGGACAATCTCTAAAAATAAATATCGAATTCCAAGATTGGAATAAAAATCCCACATTAAATAAATATTAAAACATAAACTAACATATAAGTCTTAATAGATAATTATATTTTTCCCTTCAATTAGGTTATTTTTGCATAGAAACTATTTTTAACTCTATGTCATACTTGGGGTTGACAAAGTTATCGGTTTGGTCAAATTTTGAAGAAAATAAAATCGAAATGAGAATTGACCAATTCGATTGCATTCTTGGAATATCTTTTTCCTTATTTACTTTTAGGTAACCGGTAAATATTTACTTTTAGGTAACCGGTAAAAAGGCGTGCATGAGAGACACTTAGGTTCTCACACACACACACACACGATGGCCTTTTATACTAATCGATATTCAAGATAAATCTATAATTTTGCAATTTATAGTGTTCAGTTTGTTGAAACCTGGTATTGTTTTGTTTTTCATTTCTTCGTTGCAAGATTTCTCCATTTTTCTTGTATTCTTTGATGAAATTTTCTTAATTGACGGTCATATAGTAACAAATTTTTCATGTAATTGCTACAAAACCATATCGTGAAATTGTTAGAAATAATAATAATAATAATAAAATACAAATTCACATTTTAATCTAAATGCATTGCCGTAACCTTAATTTTACTATTTCTACTTCTAGGGTATCACATAGCGATTATATGGAAATCAATTATGGTATATTTAAAGATCCCATCAGCGTTCTAGAAGACTAAATATCTATCGAGGAGATAGCTTTGTCTGAAGATGCAATTAGATATGACACATTTATGTGCCCCTTGCACCAATTCAATATGCAAAAATCTATATTTATATTTCAAGATAAGTGGATCAAATAATTTTAATAGAATCAGTTATACTTTTTGTTGATCTTCGATAGCACCTCAAAACAATTAAGTCATGAAGCTTTGATACCAAATGATATACAAAATAATTATATGAAATATTTCCATAACCAAGTATAAACACGAAACTAAACAAATTTAAGTTGTGGAACTTACGGAGATCCAGACCGCAGGCCTAAAGACCTGCAATGATATTTTAAGCTAAGAAAAGAACGATATAAAAGGCGATGTCTAAATACAATGGAGACTAGCAATATATATAAGCTAAGAGGATCCAGATTTCAAATGTTTTTAAATTTCAAGAGTTATTCGACTACTACTCTAAGTCTGACTTCATACATAAATTACTAAATAAAAATTGACTTCTGACTAAGTGATGTGCTACTTCAATCGCAACCTCAAAAGCACGAATTTATATGCCTAATCTTATAGCTATCCTTCTTATTTTGAAAATCTTGTTCGCACAATAATGTTCCACGTTTTATTAGAACGTGCACAATCCTCATCCACGTGTTTGAGAATTTTCTTTTAGAATTCTTTCTTAATATAAATATAAGCAGGCCGAGTGTTCTCTTTGGCAAGAAGAGCCTTATGGATGTCCAGTCCTCTTGTCTCATCTTCAATAAATATTTCATTTTCCTCACAAGCTTTTAAATTAGGCCACTGTTTGGTTATGATCAAATTCGGATTTTAATCTCAAATCAAAATTAATAATTAATTTTAATAACACATTTCATGAAGTCCACAAAATTTTCAGCTACACGTTAAAAACATAAAAAAACAAGGGCTAATACTCGAAAAGTAGATAATCTCTCATATCAACTTATGTCAGCCACAAGTTTTCTCAAACGTCATATGTTCAGGAATCCAAGCCCAATACTACAAAATAGGTAGGTCCCTAATTTTGTACTAATTTTTCAATTAATAGACAGAAAAAACTGTCCCACTTTAACCTGGATGAATTTTTCTTCAGAGAAAAAAATTCTTAAAAGCAGAAGATGTTGTTTATAAGAGGATGTTTGGAAATTATTAATAATCGATTTCAATTATAAATAAATAGTGATGAGAACAGAATAAGTGGGGTGATAGTATTAACCTATGATTATAAAATATATGGATAAAGAGTGATTAACAAAGTGTTAAGCCTCTCTCCGGCAAAGCTCTTTTCAGATGATCAAATTTCACTTTTAACCTTAAGTTTCATTGAAATTACGATTTTAGCTCCTTTTTTAATAGTATATTTTATTGAATTCACGATTTTTATTTATTTTTACTCATATAGTTAATGGAATCCACAAATTTATAATTTCAAGGATTTGTCAGTATTTTGGTCACCCTTGTCGAAATGCTTACTAAACACAATTGGAGTGATTGATGTGAGGGTGTGTAGTTAGAAAATAATGGAAAGTTTTATATTTGTGTGTAATATTATTTTATTTGAAGAATGTGTGATTAAAATTAAGAAATTGAAAAATTTAAAAAAGAATTAATGTGGGCCAAATACTAACTAATTAAACACAATTGGATGGTAATTAGCAGGCTATAAAAGAAGAATAAATATGTAGGTATAGGAAATTTGTATAGATTTTGTACAAGACGACAGTTGTCATAAATTGTTTTATATTTTTGTGTAATATTATTTTTTGAAAAATGTGTGATAAAAATTAAGAAAGGAAAATTTGAAAAAGAAAAATTAATGGGGGCGACCACTAGCTAATTAAACACAATTGGATGGTAATTAGCAGGCTATAAAAGAAGAATAAATATGTAGGTATAGGAAATTTGTATAGATTTTGTACAAGAAGACAACTGTATTCTTGTGATTTGTTGTTGTCATAAACTGTTTTATATTTATGTGTAATATTATTTTATTTGGAGTGTGTGATTAATTAAAAAGAGAAAAATTGAAAAAGAAAAATTAATGGGGCAACCACTAGCTAATTAAATGCAATTGGATGGTAATTAGCAGGCTATAAAAGAATCGCTTTGAGTTAACCAAATAGCCTAATTAGACTGGTCGTTTCGCCAAACCATAGCCTTATAGCTATAATTATTATAACTGCAGGTCAAAATCATGATACGTCTCAAATCTCAAGTTTGCATAGTGGCCGCCGTCATTTGACTGCGACCCAATTTCAACGTTGGCCCTCTCAGTTGCACCGAGGTCATTCTCTCACTTGGAGTTAACCAAACAACTTAATTAGAGTAGTCGTTTCGTCAAACCATAGCCTTATAGCTATAATTATTATAACTGTAAGTTGAAATCACGAAACGTCTCAAATCTCAAGTGTGCATAGTGGCCGCCGTTGTTTGACTGCGGCCTAATTGCTCTCACAGTTGCACCAAGGTCCTTCTCTCACTTGGAGTTAACCAAACAGCCTAATCAGAGTGGTCGTCTTGCCAAACCATAGCCTTATAGATATAATTATTATAATTACAAGTTGAAATGACGAAGCGTCTCAAATATCAAGTCTGCATAGTGGTCGCCGTTGTTTGACTACGGCCCAATTTCAATGTTGGCGCTCAAAGTTGCACCAAGGTCCTTTTCTCACTTAAAGTTAACCAAACGGCCTAATCTGAGTGGTCGTTTCGCCAAACTATAGCCTTATAGCTATAATTATCTCAAGTCTGCATAGTGGCCGTCGCCGTTTGACTGCGGCCCAATTTCTACGTTGGCACTCACTGTTGCACCAAGGTCCTTCTCTAACTTGGAGTTAACCAAACAGCCTAATCAGACTGGTCGTTTCACCAAAACCATAGCCTTATAGCTATAATTATTATAACTGCAGGTTGAAATCACGAAACGTCTTAAATCTCAAGTCTACAAAGTGGCCGTCGATGTTTGACTGCGGCCTAATTTCAACGTTGGCGCTCTCGGTTGCACCAAGGTCATTCTCTCACTTGGAGTTAACCAAACAGCCTAATTAGAGTGGTAGTTTCGCCAAACCATAGCCTTATAGATATAATTATTATAACTGCAGGTTGAAATCACGAAACGTCTCAAATCTCAAGTCTGCACAGTGTCCGCCGCCGTTTGACTGCAGCCCAATTTCAACGTTGGCACTCTCAGTTGCACCAATGTCCTTCTCTCACACATACTCGTTTTTGTTCTCCAATACAGCTTATTACGTGTCCATGTATAGGTTTTTCTATCTTTTGCCACGAAGACAATTTAAGTTTAAACTTTCTACAGCTGAGAATTAAGTAATATGCATATTGGAAGCACTAGTTAAAAAAAACCCATTTGTTATTTTAAGGATGATACATGATGGCATTAATAATTATCCACGATAGACAATGAGGTAAGAACTACTTGATATGCACTCCACATAAAGCACTACATGATAGGCCGTCTATCCCTACATGCTGTCTACCACTATGAGACACTCTACATTCATATAGGCCGCCAACCACCATGACTACCCCCATGAGGCCCTCTACATATGTCTCGTCTACCACTACAAGATCGCCTACCACCATGAGGTTGTCAACCCACATGAGGCCCTCTATGTTTACCTAGGTCGTCTACCACCATGAGGTCGTCGACCCCCAAGAGGCATCATACCACTATGAGGCCCTCTACATTCACATAAGCCGTCTACCACTATGAGTTCGTCGACCACCATGAGGCCATCTACGTTCACATAGGCCATCAACCCCCATAAAGCCACCTACCACCATGAGGTCCACTATGTTCACATAAGCCGCCTACCACCATGAGGCCGTCAACCCCCAAAAGGCCCTCTACGTTTACATAGGTCGTCTATCACTACGAGGCCGCCTACCACCATGAGGCCCTCTACGTTCACATACGCCTCATGAGGCCCTCTACGTTCACATAGGCCGTCTACCACTATAAGGCTACCAACCACCATGACGCCACCTACTACCATGAGGTCGTCGACCCCCATGAGGCCTTCTACGTTCACATAGGTTATCTACCACTACAAGGTCGCTTATCACTATGGGGCCGTCAACCCCCATGAGGCCCTCTACGTTTACATAGGTCGTCTACCATTATGAGGCCAACACAACACTTAACTATACAAATGACAATGAACTGGACGAGAACCGCTCAAAGACAAACGTAGGCACAACCAACCGCTTGAGGAGTGTGGGTCATCCCATCAGAACGTGGGAGAAGTGGGAAGATTTACATGAGACATGTGGCACCATTAACTGATGAACGAGTGTGTTGCATTAGGTGCCTATAAATATCCCTAAGGTGAGAAATGTATGCTTTTCTTGAAACTCGAACTATTTGAATTCCAATTATACTCTCTTCCTACTTCCTTAAATCGACTACTGATTCTTACGTCAGATGTATAATGGGGGAGAAAATCTCAACCTCATTTTGTAGGTAGCATTCGCTAATCGGAGTAGCCGAAATACTCTACTCATCAAGGAGAACACAGAGGTCAATCTCGCTACAATTTCATTGGCGTCGTCTGTGAGAAACCACTGAACAAAAAATTTATGTCAAGAAGACGAGCTAGAAGTGAAAAGTGCATGGTAGGGGAATATGGCGGAGATGAAGTCGGAGTCTATCGTAAGGAGTCACGACCTACCACCACAATACGTAACGCAGAGCCAATTTAGTGCCTTGGAAACACAATTGGCAGCCATGATGACCTCTTGCAGAGTCAAACGCAGAAAATCGCACCCCCACCACAAAACTCATCGGATGCAGTACATGAGCAACTACCCTATGTGGCACAAACGGTTATCCCCCCTGTTACTCAGCTAGCAGTAGGAGACTTGAGGGCTACATAGTTTAAGGTTTCATAGATTCCTCGACCCATGACAGACTTGGAAAGGCAGATAGAGAAGATGATGACCCAGAAGATAAATGATGCATTAACCAAGAGGAAGGACTAACGCAGGCAAATGGTTTTGGAGGAAGATCATTTTGCACCCGAAATTATGGTAGTTCATTTACCGAAAGGCTTCAAACAGCTAATGATAGAAGCATATGATGGAGTCACAGATCCGTTTGACCACTTACGGACCTTCGTTGATTTAATTAGGCTCTATGCAGCCCCAGATACAGTGATATATAGGTCCTTTTCCCTGACACTTAGGAGAGAGGCTAGAGATTAGGTGGCCACCTTGGCACCCAAGTCTATAAAGACTAGGAGTTTTGTGGCATACTTCATAAGTAGCAAAAGGAAGCTGAAGACGACCATTGGATTGATGCAGGTTGTGCAAAAGAAAGATGAGTCTTTGCAGGAGTACTTGGCTAGGTTCAGCGGGGTGATACTTAGTATAAATGACCTTCAAATGTCTGCAGTTATAATAGTGTTAATGAATGGAACGCGAAATCGGGCCTTTAAAATGTCACTCTCCAAAACCCCCCAAAATTGATGCATAACATGTTGACAAAGGGTGATAAGTATGTTGACGCAAAATAAGCGAATGAGGTCAGAAAAATCACAAGCGAAAGATAGGTGATGAGCGAAAATCCGTTGATAAAGGCGAGCCGAGAAATGAGCACATAAACATGGGGTATACTCAAGATCGGTCGGTTAGGCAGAGGCGAAAGGATGTCAAAGCCTTCACTCTTTTAAATACTTTGCGGGCCAAGATATTGATTGAAATTCAGGACATGAAAGAGCTCGACTGGCAGAGATCGATGGCGGTGTTTGCCAGTAAGAGAGATAAGAGCAAATACTGCCATTTCCATAAAGATCATGGGCACGACACGGAAGAATGCATCCATTTGAAGGAGGAGATCGAGCGCATCTTGAAGCAGGGTTTTTTGACTAACTACGCGATGAATGATTGATGCAAGCAGAAGGTTGATGACTGACCACCGCCTAGGGCCGATGTTGTAAATGTGATTATTTAAGGGATCGTAGTCAGGGGGACTCAAACTCAGCTAGAAAGAGCTATGGATGTCCAGTCGGCGTCTACTCCATTCAGAAAAAGGCCAGGTTCAATCAAAACATAACTTTTGGTTAGGAAGATTTAATAGTGTGGTAACCCCCCCATGATGATGCCTTGGTGATAGTAGGTGACATAGCGGACTACGATGTCAAGAGGGTATTGGTTGATGGCAGTAGCACAGCGAACATCCTCACTTGGGAAGCATTTGTAGGATTGAAAATTTCATTGGAAAAGGATAAAGCAGTATCCATCCCCTCCAACGATTTGGAGGGGCTACTGTGATACCAGAGGGCGTTGTGGAACTACCAGTGACATTGGGTACTTACCCTATAAGCGTGGTGATCTTAACGAACTTTTTGGTTGTCAAAACCCACATGGCGTATAATGTAATCTACAATCGACCTCTGATGAATGCTGTAGGGGATATTCCCTCCACTTACCACCAAGTGATGAAGTTCCCAATCAGTCGTGGTGTGGGGTACGTGAGGGGTGATCAACAGTCTTCGATGAAGTGTTATGCTGACAGTATACAGACAGAGGGATCTCCATCAGTTATGATGTTGGACCTTGAGCCTCCAAGGGGACAAATTGAGTCCATCGATACTACGGAAAAAAAATTGGTAGCAGGAGGGAGCGAATTTAGCGGCGAGCTGAATCGGGAAGGATCGTATGAGGTGATCCGAAGCCTTGGAAATGGAGTTTACAGCTTAAAGGACTTGAAAGGAAAACCACTAGGCAGGCCGTGGAATACTGAGCATCTCAAGAAGTATTGTCAGTAGACCAACGTGCAGGGATTTCGAGTCGTATGATGCTTTCCTGTAAATATAGTCGTTATGGGATTTCCTTTTTCTTTTCTGATGTAAGGATCTCTTGTAAATATAGTAGCTAGGATGTTCGTGATGTAATGCCTACTACAAGCACTCTTGATTGAAATTATTTAATGAGAAGCTTGAATGGCGACAGATTATGAGGGCGCTAAGGAAGGATCAGCCTAGCTAGGACGTCTTGTGCGCCTACTAAGTCCCAAAATCTTGGCAAATTAAATACTATTACGAGATCTTGATTTGTATTTGATTGAAACGAAGAGTACAAATCTTCCTTATTGTTTCGAAGATCACTCGACACTAAGGGTGAGTAACAATGTCAAGAAATTGGTTAGCTTGAAATCGCTCTAAGGGCTGGTAGTGAGTTCTCAAAACTTAAAAAGGTTAAAGCTCAAAATCACCAAACCATGCATTCAACCTCGCTCGACACATAGCAGTGAGCAACAAAGCCAAGAAATAGGCAAGCTCAAAATCGCTCTATGGGCTGGTGGTGAGTTCTCAAAACCTAAAAAGGTTAAAGCTCAAAATCACCAAACCCTGTATTCAACATCACTCGACACTTAGCAGTGAGCAACAAAGCCAAAAAATTGGCTAGCTCGAAATCGCTCTATTGGCTGGTGATGAGTTCTTAAAACCTAAAATGGTTAAAACTCAAAATCACCAGACCCTACATTCAACATCGCTCGGCACATAACAGTGAGCAACAAAACTAAGAAATTGGCTAGTTCGAAATTGCTCTATGGGCTAGTGGTGAGTTCTCAAAACCTAAAATGGTTAAAACTCAAAATCACCGGACCCTGCATTCGACATCGCTCGACACATAGCAATGAGCAACAAAACCAACAAATTGGCTAGCTCAAAATTGCTCTAGGGGCTAGTGGAGAGTTTTCAAAACCAAAATGGTTAAAATTCAAAACCAATGGACCCTGCATTCAACAACCTAAGATTTTTTGACATATAGTTATGATCAATAAAGAATAGACAAACAAAAACTAAGAAGGATGATAGAAAATCTACCCTCATCGGGTCGAACAAAGAAGAATCGGGATTTTCACCGGCTGTTGGAATTCCTAAACTTGGGAAAGCGCAACGAAACCCTAGTGGTAAAGTAGACAAAGGTGTTGCATTAGGCTAGCTCATGCATCTCGAGATGCACTTGAAGATGTGCAAACATATAGGAAGTATAGTACTTTCCTCCACACGTTGGGATTAATTTGGCTAGGAGTGAGGTGGAACTCATTAAACAACAAGACGAAGAAAAGGATGGATGGGGAATCGAAAACCACCATCCATAAAATCTTTATATATGGTGACCTCACTAGGGTCGGACCCGGGAAGCCTTTCTTTGTGCCTAGGGGCTCTATACACATAGTGATCCACACGTTTATATATTTTAAGTGACTTTTCCAATTTGGATGGGGAATTATAAAAGCTATAACATTTTGAAATCTCAAGAATCACCTCCTCACCTACGGCATCTCGCTGTATCTCTATATTTTGGTTTAAGGACTTAGTCGAACCAATATGTCTTCTAGGAGAACTTGGTTGGAAAGCATGAATCTCGGTAAAATGGAATAGACTATCGGAATCATTAAAAAAATTTGAACATCTCGGCCTGCTTGGCTGGTCGACGCTTGTCAACAGTCGACCAGCAAGTAGATCGGCCTTAGTCGACCCATCTGACGATAGGTCGATAGATTTACACACATACTCACCACCATTCTCGTCGGATGAAGAAGATATGAAAGTTTATACATAATAAATGAAAAAAAAAAAACTTTAATCAACACAGAAAAAGTGAAGAGGCTACCCCTTGTCGATAAACATCGACAAGGGATAGATGGGCTAGCAATACAGGATGACATTAATAATTATCCACGATAGCCAATGAGGTGAGAACTACTTGATATGCACTCCACGTAAAGTACCACATGATAAGCCGTCTACCCCTACATGTTGTCTACCACTATGAGGCACTTTACGTTCACATAAGTCGCCTACTACCAGGAGGCCGTCGACTCCCATGAGGTCGCCTACCCCCATGAGGCCCTCTACGTTAACATAGACTGTCTACCACTAGGAGGCCGCCTACCACCATGAGGTCTTCTACCACCATGAGGCCGCCTACCACCATGAGGCCTCTACGTTCACATAGACTGTCTACCACTATGAGATTGTCAACCACCATAAGGCCGCCTACCACAATGAGGTCCTCTACGTTCACATTAGCCGTTGACTCTCATGAGGGTGCCTACCACCATGAGGTCCTCTAGGTTCACATAGGCCGCCTACCACCATGAGATCGTCGACCCCCATGAGACCGTCTACCCCTATGAAATCCTCTACGTTCACATAGGCCATCTACCACTATGAGGCGGTCTACTACCATGAGGCTTTCTACGTTTACATAGGTTGTCTACCACTACGAGGTCGCCTATCACCATGAGGACGTCGACCTCCATGAGGCTGCCTACCACCATGAGGCCCTCTACGTTCACATAGGTCGTCACCACTATGAGGCCGTCGACCACCATAAGGCCACCTATCACCATGAGACCCTCTACGCTCACATAAGCCGTCTACAACTATAAAGTTGCCAACCACGAGGCCATTAACCCCCATGATGCCCTCTATGTTCACATATGCTGTCTACTACGATGAAGTCGTCGACCCCGTGAGGTCCTCTACATTTACATAGGTTGTCTACCACTATGAGGTCAACACAACACTTAACCATACAAATGACAATGAGCTGGACGAGAACCGCTCAACGGCAAACGTAGGCACAACCAACCACTTCAGAAGTGGGGGTCATCCCATCAGAACGCGGGGGACGTGAGAAGATTTACGTGGGGCACATGGCACCATTAATTGCTGAACAAGTGCGTTACATCATGTGCCTATGAATACTCATAAGGTGAGAAATGTATGCTTCTTTTGAAACCCGAACTATATGAATTCTAATTATACTCTTCCTACTTCTTTAAACCGACTACTGATTCTTACGTCGGAAGTACAACGGGGGAAAAAGCTCCGACCTCATTTTGTAAGTAACATTCGCTAATTGGAATAGCTGGAATGCCCTACTCATTAAGGAGAACATGGAAGTCAACCTCGCTACAATTTCAAATGATTTTACTTCTTGTGCTGTGAATGAGTATACTACAGTATGTGGAAGCATTCATATAATATTGGTATACACAAATGTCAGATTTAGGAGTAAATATTCCAATTTAGTGAAAACCCCACTTGTTATTTGAAGGATTTCTAAATTTTCTGCGGCTGAGAATTGAGTAAAATGTAGTACTTGGAAGCGCACTCATAATATTGGTATAGACGACATTCCTGTAATTTTGTTTAATTTTTCAGATTTATGGGTAAATATCCTACTTCAGGAAAACCCATTTGTCATTTCGAGGGTTTTTAATATCTCAGATTTACGGTTAAATATAGAAGTTTTTTTGAGTAAAGATTCCTCTTAGTCATTTTTGTTTTCGTTTGGTCATTTGCTTACTTGGTGAGGGTTTGAGAAAATAGAATGTCGATAATGATAAGTTGTTATTTTAGCCCTTGTTTTATCTCATTATTTTTAGATATATTTTTCTTTATCTTCTTTTTAATCACATTTTCTTCAATAAAATAATATTACATGCAAACTCAAAACTTTTTTTTAACCAATTATTCTCCATCAATTTATTATTTTAAAATACATTCTTCACAAAAAAATGGGGCTCAATCAGGCGTCTAGTTTTTTACTCTGTCCAACTATTGAAACAATAATGTATTGGATTTTATGCACAACTTACTTTTAGCACTTAATTTGATATTTTAGTGAAGCGAGTTAGATAACGTTATGTGAAAAGGGTAATAGAGCTTCACTTTCGGTTATTGAATCAAACATCTAAAATTCAAGTTAAAAGAACGAAGTCGTAAAAGTTCAGGCTTTTGCCTGCTTTGGAATTGTAAACAACGCAGAATATTTGCATGTTTGATTAATTATTTGAGAATCACTTCTCTTTACATTTGTTTTTACCAAATGTCATTAAAAAAAAAAAAAATTCATGTTCGCGCTTCCCCATTTTTTAAGAAAAAAAGCACTTTTCAAAGAGCGCATTCTCAAATAATAAAAATCAAACAAGCTCTAAATTGTTTTTTTTTTCCCCTTTATCTTTCAGGACCAAATTAGTTCCAGCTTCGTTTTATTAAATTTCTCCTAGCCTGGACAGTCCTATTCCGTCAATGGATTTAGAACACACGTTCTGGTGGAGTGTCAATATTTGCATATGATATCAAATAGTTAATTGATTTTAATTTCTTGGCAGGACACAATCTCGAGACATTATTTTTATCTGGGATTTATGCACTCATTCTTCTGAATCTTTATTCTAGTTATTATGGCAGATTAGTTCTAATTTTGGCATATTGAACAGGTCTCAACTTTATCTGAAGTGCAAATGGCAGCAGCTTCAGCTTCAAGTTTGCAAAATGCAGCCTTTAAACCCTCTTTTTTCTCAGCTGGAGGAATCATTAGAGCAGGCGTGGCAAGTGTTGGCATCGATCATCAAGGGGGCGTCGTGCTCTAAGCTTTCCAGTGCTTGTCATATATCAACTGGACAACTCTGTTAGATATATTAATAGTTGCAATACAGTAAAGTGCAGAAATAAAGTTTATCGACTGATCGAGTCTCGTGACAGCACGATGTGCTAAAGCGAAATTGCCCGTCGATAACTGCTGCGACCTCTGTGGACAATCACCTTCATGATACAACAATAAAATAAACCAATTGTGCAGTGTATTCCAAAAA